>JAJTUV010003006.1:0-235049 GCA_021653895.1 Mastomys natalensis
TTTATCATTTATATCATGATTGTCTCAAATAAGTGCTTATAATAAAAATATTTTATCAAGCTAATTAAAATATATTATATCATATCTTTATTTTGAGGATATAACTTAATCACCATTGATCTTTTTAAGCATGAATTATATTGTTGTGGCAGTTGTCACTATACTAAAGATTAATGACTTTATAACCATCAACATCAACATCAAAACCAAGCTAAAAATATTTACATCACTCTAAATTTTTCTTCCTGCACTATCCCTATTGCAAATCACTACTGTCTCTTATTTACCATTCTCTAATTTCTATCACTACAAATTAATGTATAATATTTTGAAATATTAAATAAATGGAACTTTACTATATACTTCCTTTTGTATATAGCATGTCTAGGCCAATAAAATATTTTTCTTATAGTATTAAGTTAGTAGATTTTTTTTTAGAGTGCATCCTTTTCTGTAAGATAAAGTACTCACCAGGCAGTGGTGATGCACGCCTTTAATGACAGCACTTAGGAGGCAAAGGCAGGTGGATTTCTGAGTTCGAGGCCAGCCTGGTCTACAGAGTGAGTTCCAGGACAGCCAGGGCTATACAGAGAAACCCTGTCTTGAAAAACAAAAACAAAACAAAACAAAATAAAAAGATAAAGATCTCATTAACTACCTCAGACTAGGCTTGAACTCTTCATCTCCTGTCTCTAAATGTATGTCCTAGATGTACAAGCATAAAATAGTATACCTAGTCAGAGATTTCTATTATTATTGTTGTTGTTATTATTATTAGTATCATTACTGTATAAATAATCTATGTATCCCTGCATAGAGTACGACTCACAGTGGCCTCCTTTTACAATCTTCAGTGTGATGAGATTAACATACCTTGCAGTATCTCCTTTGTAATAAAAGCAAAATTGTTTAATTGTTCTACTGGTTATGGATTTGTTTTAGTATTAGCTGTTGTAAACAACTCTGATTTAACTACAAACATTTTTCTATTTTCACAATTATTTGAGAAAATAAGAAGTAGAATTGTTACATTCTAGGATATATATATATATATATATATATATATATATATATATATATATATATTCTTAAGGAATCTAAAACGCCTGATTTTCAAGCATTTGTATCGGTTTTACTTCAATCTTTACTATGAGAACCCTGTTTTTCCATATTATCTACAATTCAGTAACACCTTTATTAATATTTAATTTTAACCATTCTTCTACATGTTCAGTTGTATCCCATTGTAGTTTGAATTTTCATTTTGCAATAGATAATGACTTAAATTTTGATATCTGTGTTGACTTTTTAAATTTTCTTTATTAAACTCTCTCCTTATAGATTTAGTTTTATTAATTTATTATTTTGATTCACTTTATATCAAAATATCAGCCCTCCTCTCCTTCCAGTAACCTATTATACAGATCCTTCCAAATTTCCCCCAGCCCTTCTCTTCCGAAAAGGGAGAGCCCCCCACCCCCTAATATCACCCCATCCATCATATCAAATCACTGCCAGACTTGCTATATCCTCTCCCATTGAGGGGCACAATTAGGAAAATGATATCCACAGGCAGGCAACAGAGTCAGGGATAGTCCACAATTTAATTGTTGGCAAACCACCCAGAAGACCAAGCTAAAATTCTGCTGTATATGTTCTGGATGCATAGATGCATCCTATACTGACACTCTGGTTGTTGATTCAGTCTGTAGAAGCCACCAAGAGTTCAGTGTAGTTGACATTGTTATTCTTCCTGTAAAGTCTCTGTCCTCTTCTGGTTCCTCAATTCTCCCCCATCTCTTTCACAAGACTCGCTGAGTTCCATCAAATGTTTCAGTGTAGATTTCTGTGTCTATTTCCATAGTCTGTTCAGTGGAGCCTATCAGAGGACAAGTACGCCAAGTGCCTGTCTACAAGCATAACATGTATTATTAATAGTGTCAGAGATTGGTTCTTGCCCATGGGATGGATATCAGTTTGGTTCAGACATTGAACAGCCATTTCTTTCTTTTATGCTCTCTCTTTGTCCCTGTGAATCTTGGAGGCAGGGCACATTTTCGGTGGAAGGTTTTGTGAGTGGGTTACTGTCCTTATCCCTACTGGCTACATGAAAGGCCACTTCAGGATCCATATCCCCCACTGGTAGGAGTCTCACCTAGAATCACCATCATAGACTCTCTGGGTCCTTCTTCTAGTCCCATTCTAGGTCCACATCACATCCCATTGATGCCCCTCTGCCCACATTACTGTTCTGTCTACCCTGCTCTCCCTACACCTGATATGGATTGGTGTGGAAGGGTTCCAAGCTGGTTGTTCTTAGGGCTCCCACAGTCCTCCATGGGGAAGCAGGAAAGTCATGATATCCCCAAGGCTCCTTGGGCTAACAGGGTGAAGCCAGTGCCACGTAATGGGGGTAAAGACACCATGCAGGACTTACCTCTTCAGGCTGTGCCCACAGAGAACCCGAATACAACAGATTGGGGGGGGTAAGTGTTCCATGCTGAGTGTTCTTGAAGTTCCAACATGCTTCTATGGGGAAGCAGGATGCCCATGCTCCCTGAAAGGTTCTTCAGAATAAAAAGACGAGTCCATAGCAAGACACTGAAGGTCAGTGGATTGCATGCATGTAACTCACCTCTGTTGGCTGTGCTCCAGGCAGACCAGACGTCCTTCTATTTTTTAAATAATTTATTATTTAGTAATAGATATTTCAATGCAGAATGTCAGACATAATACTATGCTAGATGAAACAGACTTGTATTCACCACATAGAATTTTAACAATTATGCAAAAACAAAACCCAGTAAGCTAATGCTATATGCATACACTTGCTGAGTTATCCATTCTTCCAGTAAGTATAGACCTATTTGGTCTATTTTCTCTATAATAATGTTATATTTATAGCAGTGATATTTCCATCCAGGAGAACTGTAAAGAGGTTTTCTACAAAACTGATTAGGAGCCAGTGTTCCCTCAATTCTCCAATATACTTTTAGGACTTCTGTCCTTAAAGCAGTATTAGTTGTTAACTAAGAAGTAATCCCATTTTGAATTTATGAAGAAAATTTCTTGTTATTGATAATTTCATAACTTATTTCCTCCTAAAATGTTTCATAAGCAGCTTCATAATGACCATGTGTGATAAGAAGTAGCATAACTATTTTATGAACTGAGCACAAAATTGCTAGAAAATCAGTTTTCAGAAGAAAATTGTTACAGTTAGAGATAACCCTGGCAAATGAAATGTTAGGGCAAATTAAATTCCATTGGATACAGACAATTTGGGTTAACAATATACTTATCAGAAGCCTTCATCTTCCAAGGTTAGAACATGAACCTACAATTGCCTGATGTGCTTTTTTTAATATCTGGCAAATACATTTGAAAAGAGTGTTATTTATTCTTGGAAATAGCAATTTAAATTGCTACAGCTCTCCCCTTCTTCCTTCTCAAGTACAGTACTCTTGCAGAGGTAAAAAATTCTTTTGAAGAAAAAATATCCACTGGCAATGGGATTGAACAGCTTAGAATAAGATACAAAGAAAAAAAGAAAACAGAATGAAACATCATCACAAAACTAATTATATATTTTCAGATCTATTTGTGTTAGTAGAAAGAAAATAATTATGTTGGATTTGTACTGAATAACAAAGAAGTCTGAATATTTATGTTACTTTGAGTCTATTTTTGATTTTATATATGAAGAGAAATGAAGTTCTTTTCTTTCCAGAGCTGTTGATGTCCATCATTTTTTAGTCTATGCTCTTACTAATTATATTCATATTCACTAATTGGAAGTTTTCTGATTATCTGAAATATAGATAAATGGGATTTAGATCACACAGCTTGATGAACATAAAGCGTGAGTCACTTATCCTGTTACAAACATATAAAATGCTGAATAATGTCTTAAATTCATGAGTACATGATATTAAACATGGTTGATGTTTGATATTGTACTCATTTTTCGAATTACTTTTCTAATATTCTTGACATAATATAATACAGTTCAAGACTGCAAAGGAGAAACACTCACCTCAGATTTTGTAGCACATATTAGATATAAACTATGTTACATAATGTGCAATAAAATTATAAAATTGGATTTAAGTTTTGAACCACATTTTCTAGTGTTTTCTATACATTCTCAGACAATAATCTTATCATCATGTATTCATTACATATTATGTCATGTCTTTATAATATATTGTGACAAAGTATTCTGGAATATAATATCTAAGAGAAGAGTACATCTTAAAGTTATACATTCTTCATACATATTTTAGAATTATTATGACAGGATAATATTTAGTATCTTTTCAGAAAGTAAAATTGCTGCCTAAGATGATAAAAATATTAATATATTAATCATTCATTTTCTTAATCATCAACCATATGTATTTGTAACCTCCAAGTAATTTTAATGACCACATCTATCTTAACAACAAAGATGTTCTATTTTCAAAATTTTTTATGCTTTCATTATTTCAACTTAATTGTAGTAAAAGTCAAATATACATTTTAATCTGTATCATAAATAACTGGGAAAATCATTTTAATCATCAAATGATCCTTTATGAATATATACACACACATATATCAAATGGGCAGTTTCACAGTTCATGTCTGAATGATCATAATTTAACCTTGATGGAGCATATGCAATTTAAAGAGATTGTGGACAATTTAGTTATGTCAGGTGGACAATTGCATTCTATCGAATGGAATAAAGACAGAACTGTTGTTTTAAGCAAGCTGAAAAAACTAGTATAACATCATCATACTACATGACAATCTAGATATATCTATCTATGTAATTAAGGTACATAGAGTGTTAGAGATGAACAAAATTGGGGCTGATTAAATAAATATGAAAATTAGTATAAATAGCTCTCATATGAACTATTCTTATTTTCCTAAGTAAAAAGCATAGGAAAATATTCACTATCATTTACCTTTTGAAAACTTTGTGGAAGAAACTATATTTCAAAGAACTAGGCATCAGGAAAATATAAAGTTATTAAGCCATACTGAATATATAAGAATTCTCAAAGGTAAGGGGATTTCAGAATTCATAACTGTATAGCTAGTTTTATGTAACATCAATACTAAATGTATTACTAAATTAAAACTGGCACTACGTTCTATGTTTCATCCTTATCAAAGATAAATTTCTATAAGAAAATAGGCAGAGCCTACCCATATTAATTTGACAATTTTACTTACAGAGTGCCAGTTAGACGCTGCCATAATGAAACAAACTAGGGTTATCTGGGAAGATAGAACATCACTGATAAACTACCCCTATCATATTTACCTTTTAAGCAAATATATGGGGATATTTTCTCTGAGTTCATGCCAACCATGGGCAAGAGGTACTGGGATATATATGAAGGAACAAAACAACTAGTCAAGCCATGGAGAGAAATATACATTTCTATCATGACTTCTGCTTCAGTTTCTGCCTTTAGGTTTCTTGCTTTGAGTTCATGCCTGCTATAGATCTGACCATGTTGTTTTCAGAAAGATTATAAAAAGACTTCAAAACTCTGTGTTAGGGAAACCATTGAGTGTTCAGAGCTTAATGAACTGTTATAGGAACTTAGAAGGTAATTCTAAGCACAGTGCAGATGTTGGAGGCCTGCACTGGAAAGATTTATAGGAAATTAAGGACTGCATAACAGTCTTTCATGTACTATTTTGTATTAAGAAACAATGGTTTTATTCAGTTAGAATTAAAAAATTAACTGTCATTGACCACATTATAGAACTACTAGCAGAAATTGTTTTGCTGGAATAACTAGTGCTGGTTAACTGGAGCCTGTAAAGAAGAGCAGACTTGAGTCATGAGATAATTTGTTTGTGCTGTGGAAGGCAGAGCTGAAGAAGTGGAAATCCTTAGGTAGTTGGGAGCCCAGACAAATATGAGTGGGTCTTAACTATCAAACACTGGGATACCTGTATTACAATGTTGAATGTTGGTCTAAAGTTGATTGTAACTGTGTTCGGATTCTTCCCTCTTAAAATAGGAAGCATTTCCCTTGATTTTTTAAATTCTATTTTATAGGAGCCTACAGTTAAGAGATCGAATATTTTACAGGTCTTGTCCTTTCAGTGTTGAGATTTTTTAAAGATTATGGGATTTTAAAAATTATTTAAATTTTATACTGCAATGACATTGTTAATATGAGACTTTTGGTTGCAGTTGAATAGTGACCCATTTGTATACCACATTGACAAAGAAAAATGTGCTGGATAGATATCAGTAGGCTAGACACACAAGCTCAGATTATTTGGAAAGCTCCATTGAGGAAATGACTCTACTTGTTCTACAAGGCAAGTCTGTGTGGCATTTCCTGGTTGTGTGCCCTCTGTAGGTGGTGCCATTTCTGGACAGGTAATACTGGTATATAAAAGAAAGAAAACTCCAATGCTAGCTGTTCAGACCCAGGAAGCTCTGGTTGGTTGGTATCCTTGCTCTCCCCATGGAGCCATAAGCTCCTTCAACTCCTTCAGTCTTCTCTCTAACTCTCTACTGGGAACCCTGTGTTTAGTTTGATGGTTACCTGTGAGCAACTGCCTCTGTATATGTCAGGCTTTTACAGTGCCTCTCAGGAGACAGGTATATCAGGCTCCTGTCAGCATGCACTTCCTGGCATCCACAACAGTGTTTGAAAATGGTGATTGCATCTTGGAGGGATCTTCAGGTGGGGAAGTCTCTGGATGGTCTCTCCTCCAGTTTCTGCCCCACATATTGTCTCATATTTGTTCCTGTGAGTATTTTGTTACCCCTTCTAAGAAGGACCAAAGCACACACACTTTGGTCTTTCTTTTTCTTGGGCTTCATGTAATCTGTGAGTTATGTCTTGGGTATTGTGAGATTTTGGACTAACATCCACTTATCAATGAGTGTATACCATGTGTGTTTTTTTGTGATTGGGTTACCTCACTCAGGATATTTTCTAGTTCCATCCATTTGCCTAAGAATTTCATAAATTCATTGTTTTTAACAGCTGAGTATACTCCATTGTGTAAATGTACCACATTTTCTGTATCCATCCCTGTGTTGAAGGATATCTGGTTTCTTTCCAGCTTCTGGCTAATATAAATGAGACTGATATGAACATAGTGGAGCATATGTCCTTGTTATATGTTGGAACACCATTTGGGTATATGCCCAGAAGTGGTATCACTGAATCCACAGGTAATATTATGTCCAATTTTCTGAGGAACCACCAGACTGATTTCCACAGTAGATGTACAAGCTTACAATTCCACCAACAATGGAGGAGTGTTCCTCTTTCTTTGCATCCTTGCCAGCATGTTCTATCACCTGAGATTTTGATCTTAACCACTCTGACTGGTGTGAGGTGGAATCTCAGGGTTGCTTTGATTTGCATTTTCCTGATGACTAAGGAAGTTGAACATTTCTTTAGGTGCTTCTCAGCCATTCAATATTCCTCAGTTGAAAATTTTTTGTTGAGTTCTGTACCCCATTTTTAATAGGGTTATTTGATTGTCTGTAGTCTAATTTCTTGAGTTCATTGTAAGTATTGAATATTAGCCCTCTATCAGATGTAGGATTGGTAAAGATCTTTTCCCAATCTGTGGGTGGCTGTTTTGTTCTATTGACAGTATTCTTTGCCTTACAGAAGCTTTGCAATTTTATGAGGTCTCATTTGTCAATTCTTCATCTTAGAGCATAAGCCATTGGTGTCCTGTTCAGGATTTTTTCCCCTGTGCCCATAAGTTTGAGGCTCTTCCCCACTTTCTCTTCTATTAGTTTCAGTGTATCTGATTTTATATGGATGTCCTTGATCCACTTGGAGTTGAGTTTTGTTCAAGGAGGAAAGAATGGATCTATTGGTATTGCATTTTCCTACATGCTGACCACAAGCTCAACCAGCACCACCTGTTGAAATTGCTGTCTTTTTTCCACTCTATGGTTTTAACTCCTTTGTCAAAGATCAAGTGACTGTAAGTACATGGGTTCATTTCTGGGTCTGCTATTCTATTCCATTGATCTTTTTGCCTATCTCTATACCAATACCAGGCAGTTTTTATCTCTACTGCTCTGTAGTGCATCTTGAAGTCATGGATGGTGATTTCCCCAGATATTTTTTTTTATTGTAGAGAACAGTTTTTGCACTCCTGGGAATTTGAGAGTTGCTCTTTCTATCTCTGTGAAGAACTGAGTTGGGATTTTGATGGGGATTGAATTCAATCTATAGATTGCTCTTGGCAAGAGGACAATTTTTACTATATATATCTTCCTAATCCATGAGCATGGGAGATCTTTCCATCTTCTGGGATCTTCTTTGGTTTCTTTCTTCAGGGACTTGAAGTTCTTGTCCTACAGATCTGTTGCTCGCTTGGTTAGATTCTCACCAAGGTATTTTATATTATTTGTGACTATTGTGAAGAGTGTCATTTCCCTAATTTCTTTCTTAGCCTCCTTTATTTTAATTAGAGGAAGGCTACTGATTTGCTTGAATTAATTTTATACTCAGCCACTTTCCTGAAGTTGTTTATCAGGGTTAGGATTCTCTGGTAGAAGTTTTGAGGTCACTTAAGTATACTATCATATCATCTGCAAATAGTAATATTTTGACTTCTTCCTTTCCAATTTATATCCATTTGATATCCTTTTGTTGTCTAATTGCTCTGGCTAGGACTTTGAGTACTATATTGAATAGAAAGGAAGAGAGTAGTCAGTCTTATCTTGTCCCTGATTTTAGTGAGATCGCTTCAAGTTTCTCTCCATTTAGTTTGATGTTGCTGGTATAACAGCTTTAATTACATTAACTGCTAGCACTACTGCTTCAGCAATTGCTGTTACACAAGAAGTTAAGATAGCTACTTTTGTTAATCATTTAGCAAAAAATATTACTAATGTGTTGAATATACTAGAGCATTTAGATAGGCATGTGGAAGAACAGACTGATGCTCTTTATCCTATTCAAATTACTGGAAGGAGGTTTAGAATTTAAGGGTAAGGAGCCATCATAAGTGTCATGCCAAATACCAGTGGAATCATGTTAGTTCTAAAATTTACAGTGATAGTCATTATAATTAGGAAGAAGTTTAAAGACACTTGCTGTGTATTTGGCATAATTCTAACACCTCTATGGATGTTTTAACTTTACATAGTGATCTTATGAATTTCAAGAATGCTGCTATGCTGAGCATTGATGTGATGGATACTGCCAGTATTTCTATTTTGGTCAAGCTTCAAAAATGGCATATATAGCTTGATCATGCTAGCCCTTTTTGTCCTGGGAATACTTTTATTCCTGCTCATTGTGTTGAAGCTTTTCTTCAAAAACATCAACATGTTGGCAGCCAAATACATGGCTTGAACCTGAAAATGGACCCCCAGACAGAGTTATTAAATTAACAGCCTGACAAGTACAGGATGAGTAAGGTTTTACACAGAGCCTTACCAACCTAAGACAGAAGTACATTGCTTTGGATAATGGATATTCCATGACAGATAAGGAAGGCATTCTTGTCAGAATGACCTAAGATAGGCTCAGTCTTGTTAATGAAATTAAAAAAGGGGGGAGAAGCAGAGAACCTTTGGGGCTGCTTGGCAAAAATCTGACATGGGTTAAGGACAAGGAAATGGGCTGCTTGGCAGGGACTTGACATTGGCCAAGGACAAGGACGTAGGCTTCAGCCAGGAATCTAACATTAAACTAGAACAAAGAAGTAACTTCAGGTAGGAATCTAAATCCTAGGCTAGAACAAAGAAGTAATCTCAGGCAGGAACCTCAATATTAGGCTAGAACAAAGAAGTAATTTTAGACAGGAATCCAGTTTTAGGCTAGAACAAGGAAGTAGGTTTCAGACATGAAAATGACCTTGGGCTAGGAGAAGAACTAGGCTCAGATACTTAGGTCATCCTGATAAGCCCTTAGAAATAGTGATCACAGGAGTGTTCACTGAACTTTGTTTATTGCCTTGCTTGTTCTTTGACTATTTGTGTTCATTGTCTTACTTGTTCCTTGACAATTTGGATCTCTTGTATTGCTAGACCATCAACCTATAACTGAGTTTAACACATCCATGTAACCAAAATGGTATAAAAGCAAAAAGGAGGAGGGGGGATGGAATAAGGGATTCTAGGGAGGTGAAATGGGGAAAGGGGATGATATCTGCAATGTAAATAAATAAAATATCCAATAAAAAGGCAAATAATGTTGAAAATTAAAAAAATAAAAAGAGAGAACAGATTCTTCTCATGTACACTACATTCTGACCATAATTTTCCCTCCCTCCACTCCTGCAAAATCTATATACAACTCCTTTCCAAAATATCTACTCCCCTTCTGTTTCCTTTACACAAAATAGCAGTTCTGCAAGATACAACAGCCAAAGGGGACAAAACAAGAAATGATAAGCCAAAGCCTCATATAAAGGCTGGGCTAGACAATATAATAGGAAAAAACATGTCTTTAGCAATCAAAAAAATTAGAGACTTACCTGTTACCATTGTTATGATTCCTACAAAAACACCAAGCTAACAGCCATAAAACATATTCAGAGAGCCATGCAGGTCCCACACTTGCTGCTTCAGTCTCCGTGAGCCCATGTGAGCTCTACTTAATTGATTTAATGGGGTATATTCTCTGGGAAGCATTTTATCTAATTGGGTTTTCCTCCACTCAGCTGACTATAGCTTATGTCAAGTTGACTGAAAACTGGACAGGACATTTACCCCTCCCTCCACCTTGTAAATGTGACACAAATACACACTACTTTTAAGTCACAATATTTTTTTTCTTGTTCATGCTCAAGATAACAAATTAGTAAGTACATTGCAAAATAAATTATTTTACAAGTTAAGAATTTTAGAGCTTTAAAAAATCAAACACTTAAACACTCAGTCTCTTTAAATATACCTACTCCTTTAAAATCTGACATCTCTGTAGAATTCAAAAAGTATCTTTTTAAAAAGTTTAAAATATCTTAATTGTGGTCTCCTATAATATAATAATAAAGAAAGTATAATTCCCAGTTTAAGAGGAAAGGACCAGGGCACAGTCACAATCTAAACAAAGCAAAATCTAACTCCAACAGATAGCCAAATATCCAATATCTGGGATTCACTCAGCACCTTCTTGGCTCCTGCAAAAGGCTTGTGCACATTTTTTCTCTATTTACCCTCTTGCCCACACAGACTGTTTCCTATTTTCAGGCTGGATCCACTCCACAACTGCTACTATTCTTCATGATCATACTATGCTACTGGTATCTTCAAAATGCTGGAATCTTCTGCTACAACTGAGCTACACTTTCACTAATAACTTCTCCTGAGTTATCTTCAGGGACTCCCACATGGCCACACTCCAAGGCTCAGCTGCTCTACAGAAAGTCTTCAACATAGTACCAACTCAGTGATGCTAACACTGCCAAGATCAACTGTCAACATGAGGTACAACCATGGCTACCTCTGGAACACAGCTTCTATGTGTTGACAATGAGAAAGAACTTCCCAGATTCCACCTCAATAATGCTTGTCTCTTCTTAATCACCACTGATTTCTAAGCTTCCAGCTAATC
Source organism: Mastomys natalensis (assembly GCA_021653895.1). NCBI lineage: Eukaryota > Metazoa > Chordata > Mammalia > Rodentia > Muridae > Mastomys > Mastomys natalensis. Next base: position 11,565 of record JAJTUV010003006.1, read on the forward strand.
AAATGCCCCAATAAAGCAAAATCACAGACAATGTTTCAGTCCCTAGTGATCAGACAACACAAATTCTTCACATAAATGTCCTAGTGGAATCTATTTTTCTCAAACATCACAAGATAGCCTTCCATTGTTTGTACTGCTCTCCACATTTTTATCTTCCAACCTCCTACAGAACAGCTTACTGAGGACTCAAAATTTACTGAGTTTACAAGCCTAAAATTCAATGTCATTTCACAATGCTTCCCAAACCAGCATGATCCATTCTCCATTCTTTTACAAAAATGTTCTTCTCCCTGTGCCAATTTCTTTTAGTTACGGTTTCTATTTCTAGGATTAAATACCATGACCAAAGCAACTTAGGGAGGAAAGTGTTTGTACGGCTATGTTTCCACATCATTATTTACCATTGAAGGAATTCATGAAGGGAGTTCAAACAGGGAATGACCTGGAAGTAGGAGCTGATTCAGAGGGCCATGGAGAAGTACTGATTACTGACTTTTCTTTCAGGGCTTGCTCATATAGTTTTCTTATAGAACACAAGACCACTTGCTTAGGGGTGGCACCACTCAGCGGGTTGAGCCCCCTTCTACCAATCATTAATTAAGAAAATGCTCTTCAGTATTGTCTACAGTCCAGTCTTATGGGAGCATTTTCTTAACTGACGTTCCCTCTCTCATATGACTTTATCTTGTGCCAACTTAAAATAAAACTAGGCTTCACTGCAGATTATATTTAGGAATATACAGGTATACATACACTTGTATTTATACAGTAAAAAATAATAAAAATGGAGGCCATGAATTTGTAAGAGAGCAAGGAGGATTGGGAGTGTTTGTAGGAATAAATGGTAAGGAAGAAATGATGTAATTATTTTATAATTTAAAAAATAAGGAAATTCACGAACATGAAAATTGTACAGGATAGTAGCATTGTAGTAAATTCAAGTATTTTACATATTTCTTTCATTTTTGTTCAATTAATTTTAAAACAATAAAGTTTTCATCAAATGCACATATGGCATCTTATTTTTATTTATAAGTTAAAAATGAATACATATATAAAGACTGACTTTGAAGAGTCAAACCATTTCATTTAACTTTCTTTCTTTAAAACTCAAAATAGTAAAATATTTTAAATAGAAAAAGTTACCTTTCTATGACAAATATCATATAAAATATGAGGTTTAGGAAAATACTTCCAAGTTACATGGAAATAGATTTAATTACAAGAAAGCACAATGAACCAATTAATTTATTATATATGCTGTCTGTAAAAGATTGGTAAATTTTTAGCCTGAAGAATTTTTTGGCAAAGTCACAGAACTGTGCAAATATGGTACTCATGCCACTGTCAAAGAGTTCCGTGTATCCTTTTTAAAATTAACTCTAATTACATCATGTTCTCATTCCTTTTCCTTCCTCCAACTCTCATGTCCTCTCCCTCCAATCTCTTATTTCCTCCTCCTAAATGCTCTCTCATAAGTTTATAGCCTTCTTTTTCTATAATCATTATTGTTGTACACACATGTACTCATTATTTACTACATATATATCTGATATATTTTTATATAATATTTCACATATACATGAACAAATATATAAATATAACCTATTGAATCTGTTTCTGTGGTTTGTGTACATATGATTTCAGAGTTTGCCATAACTATTGGTGTCATTATTCATCTCTTGTTTAGGCAGCAATTTCTAGATGACATAGTTTCACAGGAAGCTTTCTGACCTTCTCGCTCTTACAATGTTTCTGCCCTTCTTTCCTGATATTACTTGAGCCTTGGGTAAAAGAGCTGTATTGAATATGTATTGATTTGGGTCTAGGCTCCAAAATTTAGAAAATAAATATAATTCAATTTACATATACCTTTTGCTTAGACTGCAAATTGGCATTTTCTCCAATAAGCCAAATTTTCTCAAACACGTTTGCAATATTAAAATTACCAAAATATGAACATATTTATCAAGTTATAAAAATTAATAATATAGATTTCGTTTTATTCAACATTTCTGTACTAAACTCTAAATCTTGACTTTTATATGATTTATTTATTTATTTTATGTTTGAGTTCTCTATCTGCATGTACACCTCCATCTCAGAAGAGGGCATTCAATCCCAGTATAGATTTTTGTGAGTCACTATGTAATTGCTAGTAATTTAACTTAGGACTTATTGAAGAGCAGACAGAGGACTAAAACCACCAAGTCATCTCTCCAGCCCCAAATCTCATGGTTAAACACAGACCAAGTCACTAAAGAAGCAATTTTAAGTTATGTGAAGAAAATAGCTTTCTAGGTTAAAATTGGTTTTATATGTCAACTTGAACAAATGTACTTTAAAATCATTTAAGGTTAATATTAGTGTGCTGTAAACTTAATGTCTGTCTTCTACAAGAGCAGCAATGGCACTTAACAACTGGGCCATTTCTCTAGGCCTGGGATTCTAGTTTTGTTTTTAAACAAATTAAATTTTTTGAGACCAGGTTTCTCTAAGTTGTCTAGGGCAGCATCAAAATTTCAATGTAAACCAATCTGCACTTGAACTCTTGATCCTCCTGATTCATCCTCCTAAGTACTGGATGAGATTCAGAATATATTTGACCATTCACGGATTATGTGTTAGGTTTTAATTTTCTATATCATGAACATTAAAATACTACAAGTAATCAGCCAAATAAGTACTTTATATGCTTTATCTAATTTAATACACAAATTAGTCCTTTTACAAATTTTAGGCTTTACACCTTACCATCATCAGGAAATTGAAATGTTTTTTTTTTTTACATTTTTTTAAAATTTTTATTTTTTATTGGATATTTTATTTACATTTCAGATGCCCTCACCCCATTTCTCCCCCCACCCCAGTCCAGGAACCCCCTATCCCATTCTCCCTTTTCCTGCTTCTATGAAGATGTGCCCCCACCTACCACCCAACTCCCACCTCCCCACCCTCGAATTCCCCAACAATCGGCATCCAGACTTCATGGACCAAGGATCTCCTCTCCCACCTATGCCCCACAAGGCCATCCTCCCCTACATATACAGCTGGAGCCGTGGGACCCTCCCTATGTGCTCCCAGGCTGGTGGTTTCGACTCTGGGAACTCTGTTTGGTTGGTATTGTTGCTCTCCTCATGGGGCCACAAACACTTTCAGCTCCCTCAGTCTTTTCTCTAACCCCTCCATTGGAAACCCCTTGATCAGTTCAATACTTAGCTGTGAGCATCCACCTCTGAATAAGTCAGATTCTTGTAGACCACTAAGGAGACAGTTATATCAGGCTCCTGTCAGCTAGCACTTCCTGACATCCACATCAGAGTCTACCTTTGGTGAGTGCACATGGGATGGACACCAAAATAGAATGGTCTCCATATGGCCCCTTCTCCAGTTTCTGTCCCACACTTTGTCTCCATATATGCTCCTTGAGTATTTTGTTACTCCTAAGAAGGACTGAAGCACCCACACTTTCGTCTTCCTTCTTCATGAGCTACATGTGGTCTGTGAGTTAAATCTTGGGTATTTCAAGCTTCTGAGCTAAAATTCAATAATCAGTGAGTGAATACCATGTGTGTTCTTTTGTGATTGGGTTACCTCACTCAAGATGATATATTCTAGTTCCATCCATTTACCTAAGAATTTCTCGAATTCATTGTTTTTAATAGCTGGGTAAATGTACCACATTTTTTGTATCCATTCCTCTGTTGAAGGGTATCTAGGTTCTTTCCAGTTTCTGGCTATTATAAATAAGGCTGCTATGAACATAGTGGAGCATATGTCCTTGTTATATGTTGGAACATCTTCTGGGTATATGCCCAGGCGTGGTATAGCTGGGTCCTCTGGAAATGCTATGTACAATTTTCTGAGGAACCGACAGATTTCCAGAGTGGTTGTACCACCTTGCAATCCCACAAACAATGGAGGAGTGTTCTTCTTTCTCCTCATCCTCACCAGCATCTGCAATCATCTGAGATTTTGATCTTAGCTACTCTGACAGGTGTCAGGTGGAATCTCAGGGTTGTTTTGATTTGCATTTACCTGATGACTAAGGATGTTGAAAATTTCCTTAGGTGCTTGCAGGCCATTCAAGTTTCCTCAGTTGAGAATTCTGTGTTTAGCTCTGTACCTCATTTATAATAGGGTTATTTGGTTGTCTGTAGTCTAATTTCTTGAGTTTCTTTGTATATGTTTGATATTAGCCCTCTATCAGATGTAGGACTGGTAAAGATCTTTCCTCAATCTACTAGTTGCCATTTTATCCTATTGATAGTGTCCTTTGCCTTATAGAAGCTTTGCGATTTTATGAGATCCCATTTCTTGATCTTAGAGCATAAGCCATTGGTGTTCTGTTCAGGAACTTTTCCCCTGTGCCTAGATATTCGAGAGTCTTCCCCATCTTCTCTTCTATTAGTTTCAGTGTATCTGGTTTTATGTGAAGGTCGTTTATCCATTTGGACTTGAACTTTGTACAAGTAGATAAGAATGGATTTGTGTGCATTTTTTCAACATGTTGTCCTCCAGTTGAACCAGCACTATTTGTAGAAAATGCTGTCATTTTTCCACTGGATGGTATTAGCTCCTTTGTCAAAGATCAAGTGACCATAGGTGTGTGGGTGTTCATTTCTGGGTCTTTAATTCTATTCCCTTGATCTTCCTGCCTGTCTCTGTACTGATACCATGCAGTTTTTATCACTATTGCTCTGTAGTACAGCTTGAGGTCAGGGATGGTGATTACCCAGAAGTTCTTTTATTTTTGAGAATAGTTCTCTCTATCCAGGGATTTTTGTTATTCCAAATGAATTTGAGAATTGCTCTTTCTATCTCTATGAAGAATTGATTTGGTATCTTGATGGTGATTGCATTGAATTTGCAGATTGCTTTTGGCAAGATGGCCATTTTTACTATATTAATCCTGCCAATACACGAGCATGGGAAATCTTTCCATCTTCTGAAATCTTCTTTGATTTCTTTCTTCAGTGACTTGAAGTTCTTGTCATACAGATCTTTCACTTGCTTGGGTAGATTCACACCAAGGTATTTTATATTATTTGTGACTATTGTGAAGGGTGTCATTTCCCTTAAGTCTTTCTCACCCTATCTATCCTTCAAGTAGAGGAAGGCTACTGATTTGTTTGAGTTGATTTTATATCCAGCCACATTGCTGAAGATGTTTATCATGTTTAGGAGTTCTCTGGTGGAAGTTTTAGGGTCACTTAAGTATACTATGATATCATCTGCAAATAGTGAAATTTTGACTTCTTTTCCTATTTGTATTTCTTAAACTTCCTTTTGTAGTCTAATTGCTCTGACTTTGACTTCCAGTACTGTATTGAATATGTAGGGTGAGAATTGGCAACCTTGTCTAGTCCCTGATCTTAGTGGGATTGCTTCAGTTTTCTCTCCATTTAGTTTGATGTTGGCTCCTGGTTTGCTGTATATTGCTTTTACTATGTTTAGGTATGGGCCTTGAATTCCTGATCTTTCCAAGTCTTTTACTATGAAGGGATGTTGAATTTTGTCAAATGTTTTCTCAGCATCTAGTGATATGATCATGTGGTTTTTTCCTTTGAGTTTGTTTGAGTATTACATTGATGGATTTCCAAATATTGAACCATCCCTGCCTTCCTGGGATAAAGCCTACTTGATCATGATGGATGAAGTTCTCTTCCGTTTTTCGTTCTTTGTGATGTTTCGGCATGAGCGTGATTTTAGCTTCATAGAACAAACTGTTTCTATTTTGTGGAAGAGTTTAAAGAGAACTGGTATTAGGTCTTCTTTGAAAATCTAATAGAATTCTGCACTACAACCATCTGGTCTTGGGCTTTTTTTGGTTGGGAGACTTTTAACGACTACTGCTATTTCTTTAGGGGTTTTGGGACTGTTTCGATGATTTATTTGTTCCTGATTTAACTTTGGTACCTGGTATGTGTCTAAAAAACTGTCCATTTCATCCAGTTTTTCCAGTATGGTAGAGTACAGTCCTTTGTTGTAGGATATGATGATGTTTTGAATTTCCTCCATTTCTGTTGTTATGTCTCCCTTTTCAGTTCTGATTTTGTTAATTTGTATACTGACTCTGTGCCCTTTGGTTAGTCTGGCTAAGGGTTTATCTATCATATTGATTTTCTCAAAGAACCAGCTCCTGGATATGTTGATACATTGTATAGTTCTTTCTGTTTCTACTTGGTTGATTTCAATCCTGAGTTTGATTATTTCCTCCTGTCTATTCCTCTTGCATGTATTTGCTTCTTTTTGTTCTAGAGCTTTCAGGTGTGCTGTCAAGTTGTTAGTGTATGCTCTCTCCAGTTTCTTTTTGTAGGCACTTAGAGCTATGAATTTTCCTCTTAGCACTGCTTTCATGGAGTCTCACAAGTTTTGGTATGATGTGTCCTCATTTTCATTAAATTCTAAGAAGTCTTTAATTTCTTTCTTTATTTCTTCCTTGACCAAGTCATCAGTGAGTAGAGCGTTGTTCAGTTTCCATATGTATGTAGGTTTTCCATTGTTTTTGTCATTATTAAAGACCAGCTTTAATCTGTAGGGATCTGATAGGATGCATGGGATTATTTCAATCTTTTTGTATCTGCTTAGAACTGTTTTGTGCTCAATTACATGGTCTATTTTGGAGAAGGTAGCATGAGGTGCTGAGGAAAAGATATATTCTTTTGTTTTAGGATGAAATGTTCTGTAGATATCTGTTAAAGCTATTTGGTTCATAACTTCTGTTAATTTCAGTGTGTCTCTGTTTAGTTTTTCTTTCCATGATCTGTCCATTGCTGAGAGTAGGATGTTGAAATCCTCCACTATTATTGTGTGAGGTTCAATGTGTGCTTTGAGCTTTAGTAAAGTTTCTTTTATGTATGTGGGTGCCCTTGCATTTGGAGCATAGATGTTCAGAATTGAGAGTTCATATTGGTAGATTTTCCCTTTGATGAGTATGAAGTATCCTTCCTTATCTTTTTAAATTACTTTTGGTTAAAAGTCAATTTTATTTGATATTAAAATGGCAACTCCAGCTTGTTTCTCGGGACCATTTGCTTGGAAAATTGTTTTCCATCTTTTTACTCAGAGGTAGTGTCTGTCTTTGTCACTGAGGTACATTTTCTGTATACAGCAAAATTCTGGGTCCTGTTTATGTATCCAGTCTGATAGTCTACATCTTTTTATTGGATAATTGCGTCCATTGATGTTAAGAGATATTAAGGAAAAATGATTGTTGCTTCCTGTTATTTTTGTTATTAGAGACTGAATTATGTTTGTGTAGCTATCATCTTCTGAGGTTGTTGCAAGACTACTTCCTTGCATTTTCAAGGTTGTAGTTTCCCTCCTTGTGTTGGAGTTTTCCATAAATAATCCTTTGAAGTGCTGGATTTATGGGAAGATATTGTGTAAATTTTGTTTTTTCATGAAATATCTTGGTTTCTCCATCTATAGTGATTCAGAGTTTTTCTGGGTATAGTAGTCTTGGCTGGCATTTGTGTTCTCTTAGGGACTGTATGTTATCAGTCCTGTATCTTCTGTCTTTTACAGTATCTGGTGAGAAATCTGGTGTAATACTTCATGGTTTGATTTTTTTTTTTCAAGACAGGGTTTCTCTGTATAGCCCTGGCTGTCCTGGAACTCACTCTGTAGCCCAGGCTGGCCTTGAACTCAGAAATCTGCCTGCCTCTGCCTCCCAAGTGCTGGGATTAAAGGCATGAATCACCACTGTCCATCTGGTGTAATTCTTATAGGTCTGTCTTTATATGTTACTTGACCTTTTTCCCTTACTGCTTTTAGTATTTTTTCTTTGTTTTGTGCATTTGATGTTTTGATTATTATGTGACAAGAGGTATTTCTTTTCTGGTCTAGTCTATTTGGAGTTCTGTAGGCTTTTTGTATGTTCATGGACATCTCATTCTTTGGGTTAGGGAAGTTTTCCTCTATAATTTTGTTGAAGATATTTACTGGCCCTTTAAGTTGGGAATCTTTACTCTCATCTATACCTATTATCCTTAGGTTTTGTCATTTCATTGTGTCCTGGATTTCCTGGATGTTTTGGGTTAGGAGCTTTTTGGATTTTGCATTTTCTTTGACAGTTGTGTCAATGTTTTCCATGCTATCTTCTGCACCTGATATTCTCTCTTCTATTTCTTGTATTCTGTTGGTGATGCTTGCATCTGTGACTCCTGGCCTCTTTCCTAGTTTCTCTATCTCCAGAGTTGTCCCCCTTTGAGATTTCTTTATTGTTTCTACTTCCATTTTTATGTACTGGATGGTTTTGTTTAATTCCTTCACCTGTTTGGTTGTGGTTTCTTCCAATTCTTTAAGGGATTGACTCTGGGGTGTAGGGTAGTGGGAGATGGTTCTTACCCACTGCTCTGAGTGTAGTGCTGCCTCTAGGATGTCTCAGGATATGGTCTCGTCACAGAAGCAGCTCAAAATATGATTCTTTAGTGAGATAATTAGCAACAGACTTACATCATGACCCAAAAGTATTTTCACATGAAATAAGTTGAATGGAACAGAAATCAATAACTTGTCAAGGAAACTTGTCTCAGTTCTTGAAATAAAACATGTTTCATAGAAAAGTGGGGAAAAAAGTTAACCTGACTGCAACAGAGTGCATTCATGATGAAGGTTGTCCTCTTCTCTGCCAGCCACTGTTGCTCATTTTAATATCTATTTTGAATGTTTTTGTCAATATAATATTTTTCTCAGAGATAACTATTTGTAAAGGAAACATCAGATATAACATTGGAGATTAGTAATATTTCTGCTTTCTTGATGTTCCCCTTTCATTTTGGATGTCAAAATTATTAGACAATCTAAGTAGCAGCATTATAGTATTTGTTGCTAGAAATTTTGTCAGTTAAATGTAATTTATTTCCTCTTGTTTCTAAAACCATAGATTAAACAAACTCATTGACTGAAAGTCCAACATACTATATGGGGCTACATCTAAATCAGTGTACTATCCCAAATCAGTTCATGTTTTTTTTTTTCCTTAGAGAAAACAACAACAACAACAGCAATAAAAACAACAACAATTTGTACTTGATCTTCTTTGTTTTCCATTTAAAACATTTATGTAGAACTCACTGTAGCTTTGATACCAGTTTTTTCATTCTATTTTAGTGTTGAACATATGACTTAATTGGATTTCCATGGCCATAAAATATGCTTAAGTATATCATCTTTCTGTATTACCTGTTGTCTAAATTGAGCCTAGTAGAGAAAATATGGTGAGGGATATATGTTTACAAACACCACACAAAATTATGTGTGTACACTATGATTATTACTTGGCTAAGGATGATATTACATCTAGGAAGACAGTGTTTTGGACATATGATAGTGTTTCTTAGGAAGAGTAATTAGGAAGGTTTTCTTCTTTCTTTCTTTTCTTTTTTGTTTCTTTCCTTTTTTCTTTCCTTCTTTCTGAACTAGTGTAACATTGATAACTTAAGACTTAATTAGATTTTTTTATAATAATGTATTTCCTTTGCAATTTATTTTATTGGTTATTTTATCTTTTTACATTTCAAATATTGTCCCCCTTCCTGCAAAACCCTCATTCCATCCTCCCTCCCCTTTGCCTTTATGATAGTGCCTCCCCCCTCCTACCTCACTGCTCTAGCATTGTCTTATAATATATTCAGTGTTGATACATTCTGTGCTATGTAGTTTTAATTGACCACATAACGCTATCTCAAATCACCGGAAAGGACAGTCAAAGGGAAGTTTTGTCTTGATTAGATTGTCTGGTGGCCATTCCTGTGGTAGATATTTTGATTCCCTTAATTAATAAAGATCCAGCCCACTGTAAATGAGATCATTCTTTAACTAAGACATGGAAATGACTGTATAAGAATGAAGAGTAAGAAATACTGAGAGGGGGAGAAATAATCTTCCCCAAGGATAAGAGCCCTAATTGGTTACCAAATACCAAATGGGGAGCCTTGAAATCATGTAATGCTAGTAAAAATAATCAGTTTGAGTAGGTTTTATTTATGTTTTTACCATATGTTTATGTAACAATAACAGTCAAAGAAAAGAGACCATTATTTTGAGAGGGAGAAAGTGGTAGGGTAGGGATTAGATAAAAGGAAAAGAAATTTTAGAATTATATTTAATAAGAATTATTAATTAATAATTATTAATAATAACTAATGGTTAATAATAATTAATGATAATTAAATAATAACAAGGAGAGAAAAAGTAGAACTAGGAAGTGTAAACAAAATAATGGAGAAAGTAAATTGACAGCAAGAGTGCATACATTTTGCTCTTTACTGATTATGGATATGACGTGACCACCACTCAGTCTTCTGGTGACATCCAGACTATGGTGGGCTAGAACCTATAACTATGAGTTGAAATGAACTGTTCCCTCTTAGTTGTTTTCTCTTGTCAGGATATTTTGTCACAGGCACAGTACACAACAATATCTATTTATTTATTTATTTATCTATATATTATAGACACTATCTATTTAAATTTATTTTTAAAATAGTATGATTCCCTTTTTGGTATACTAACAAAAAGGAAACAGTTAAAGGAAATATTAAAGATTGTTCAAATTAAAATAATTCAGATTATGATGAGAGCTAATGGGACAAACACATTATCTAGATAATGGCACTTTGTAAAAACTCAGTTCATTCCAAACTCTTTTAAGCAAAACTTAGTAAAAATTCTATAAAGCAGAAGTACCTTTTGTTAGATACTATTAAAAATTTAAGATTTGGGGATGAGGCATGATTCTGTGACTATTAGAAAAACTGTACTAGTACTAAGGGCTTACCAGTGAGTTTGATATGATTTATGAAAACTCTCAGAGACAGTATCTTAAAAAAACAGTTCTGGAGTCTAAAATGTCCAATCAGTACTCTGATTCATTTGTTTTCATAAGGACTGTCTTCTTGGTTTACAAAGAGAGAGAGAGAGAGAGAGAGAGAGAGAGAGAGAGAGAGACAGAAAGACCGAGAGAGACCTAAACAGAGAGACAGAGAGAGATAGAGACAAGGATTGACAGAGAGACAGAGAAAGAGAGGGAGAAATGAAGGAAGAAAAGAAGAAATAAGTCAGGAAGGGAGGGAGAGAGGGAAGGCAGAGGAGCAGGTTTAAACATATTTTTTTCTTTTTATCACTTCATCAATACTAGTAGATAATACTATTCTAATGATTTTCTCTATTCCTAATTATTTTTTAAAACAGTCAGCCTCCAAATAATGGAAGACTGGAGATTAGGACTTCTATATATGGTATTTATATTTACAAATCTTAATGCATAATGGCATGAAATCTGGAAAATATTTCCTTTCTCCCCAAATGTTCACATTAGTTGTGACTCCCTTGCCAAAAATTGATCTGAAGTCAGCTAACTATAAATGTTAGATAGTACAACGCATGAACACAAAACACAAAAAGAATAATAATAAATTGTAAGTATGTTAGCTAAAAAAAAATACCTACCATCTCATAGTCAAAATCTCTGACACAGAATTGTTCTTGTCTAAAAGAATTGCAGGGAAAAAATGGAGAAGAGCCTGAGGGAAAAGAGGTCCAGTGACAGGCCCAAATTGGGATCCAGCTCAAGGGGAGGCTCCAAGGCCTGATGCTTCCTGGTGCTATGTTGTGCTTACAGACAAGAGTCAAGTATGGCTGTCCTCTGAGAGGCACAACAAGCATCAGAAAGAGTGGGATACTGATACTTACACCCAACCAATGGAGAGAAGCCAGGAAACCATGTGGTTGAAAAAGGAAAAACCTGAAAGAAGCTGAGGAGGAGGACAACTCCATTGAAAGACCAGTACTGTCAACTAATCTGTACTCCTGAGATCTCTCAGACACCAATCCACAAACCAGACAGCATACAAGACATGATATGAGGCCCTGACACATATAGAGCAATGGACTGCCTGGTCTGGCCTCAGTGAGAGAAGAGTCACCTAATCCTCAAGAAACCGAAGGCCCCAGGGAGTCTGGAGGCCTTGTGGGGAGGGTTTGGGTGTGTGGAAATATCCTCTAGGAGATGGGGAGGTGAAAGTATGGGATGAGGAACAGTCAGAACCTGGACTACAAAAGAAGATTAAATAATAATATTATTATTATTAATATTAATAATAACAATAATAATGATAACAATAACAATAATTTGTTTAAAAAGCTAATACATAAAATATATTTGCATCTCTATTGTATGCTAGTTTCTTATTTGATTTGGGAAATAAAAAGTATAGTAAATGACAAGGAGTGAGATTGCTGAAGTCCTTCAATCAAGGGCCTAGTTATAGTGAGTTTACAGTTGCTTTAAATTTTAGGGAAATTAATCTTGTTATGATGAACTTGAAAATCAAGTGATGATAATATAAGAGTAAAAATAATAATATATATCTTCCTCTTATGAACATAGTTATCAAAATCTGAATGTTATAAAAAATTCAAATACAGAAGTCAACATTATAACAATGCATTAAGAACAATGGGCCTTATCAATTTAAGACTCATCAATATTTTCATTAAAGGCAAAAGTAGTAACAGATTAAATACCATTTCAAATAATTCTTACAATAAATATAAAAGAATCACCAATGGATTTCAATAGATATTCATATTTTTAAAATTCCTATCACAAAATTATGAGTAAAACCTATTTTGTAATTTTGTTCACTTGATTAAATTATTGTAGTGGTTTGAGTGAGTCCTCTAAAAGTTCATGTTTCATATGTTATTGATTTAATATGAAAACCATTTGTAATTTATTTATATGTAGATCTTTTGAAGTTACTGATTCTCAGTGATGGAATCAAAGGAATTATAAAAAATATGGAGAAACTTGTGTTCACATATTTGCTTGGTATTGTCATGTGACACACCCTCAGTGGTATAATTCATCAAGAACTCATCATCTTATGCCTGCAGGTGCATGTATCAGAGTATTAGCTATAGTAGTCTCTAATGGTATAAGCCATGTGTACTAGAAACTTTATCTTTTCCATAACTTCACTCCTTTCTTTAACATCTTTTAAGCCCTATCATCAGCATATGTCATTACTTCTTTGACTACATATTCTTGATTTTCTCATGTTTTATTTTAACTACCAATTTTTATTAAAAATACATTTTGATTAATTTATGATTTAGATAAACAATAATAACTTTACAGATAATGATATAATTATTTACTTTTTCAAGACTTGCTTTATACAAGTATGACCTTTTCAGTATAATCTCACACACACACACACACACACAAATACACAAGGACACACTGTACATGCAAAGCTTGTAGATGTACACACACAAGAAAAATGTAAATGAGATAATTCTGATGTACATAAAATACAGAATGGAGTATAAATATATTTTTCCTTCATATTGAGAAAACTAATTTTTTTCCACATTGGTAAATATAGAATCAAAGTATTCTCCAATCAGATATATGTCAGTAGTAAAATTCAGAGTTATGTGCAGTTTCAACACAAAATTATTGTAACAAAATAAATTTATTGTTGTTCAGAAACATTTTTCATGAGAATATGAATAAATAATGTATTGTTTTCAAGTTTAAGGTAAGTGAATTATAGCATAGAAGATGAAATGATTTTAGTGATACTTGTCATCCCTGCCTGCTCCCAATATGCAAATAGTCTCTCAATAATGTGCATCCAAATTCTTTAATTCTAAACAATTTTAAAACTGCAAGGAGTCTTGTGATGCTATGAATGAGCAAATTAGTAATATATACATACATTTCTATATTACTTTCAAGGGATTCTTTATTTAAATATTAGAATTTAATATTGTCTGCCATACAATGGATACAATAAAGGTGCTAAAACCATATACATATTTCCTTCCAAAAAGCATATTTGTATTTTAGCTCTCTTTTCAGTGACTTGTAAAAACATCTACATTTGGTTTTAATAACATCATTTTGAAAAATAAGGTCTGAAAATATTTAGAAAAATCACTTTATAACAGAATCTCCTTTTTCTGCACCCTTTGATACAGTCTCTGCTGATATATGAATGCTATGTATTTCATAGTTCTTCTTTCCCACAATTTGTTAAAGCTGTATGTGTCATTCACTAAATTAAAATTGCCTACCAAGATGAACTACTCATCAGGGATTGGTTTGATACTAAGTTTGAGATATAGTTTATTGTGCATTCTTTTTGAATTATTGAAAAGACATCTACTACAAACACACTGATGACAAGGTTAAGCTACAAAACTACTTTAGCACTTTCTGATTGACCATAGTGTGATACTGAGTCCTGTGGTACTATAGGTAGTTAGTATATACTATACCCATCATTTAATGTTCATGTGTTAAGGGGATATAAAATATGTTAAAGATGCAGGAGAAATAGAAAATCCAGTGGTACCACTAGAGTGGCTAAGGGGACTATTCATTGATAAACAGGTAGGCACATTCTAGAATGACCATGTGGGCACTGTAAAGATAATCCTCATACATTTTGTGAGGGTCAGTGAAAGAGAAGTCACCTTCAACAATAATCTTATTTAGTCTTTAAACTCAAGACCCTAGTCTCTTGAAAGTTTTGGAGAACAGTTGAAATACTTTCCAGGTACTGGGATAGTAGTTAAATATAACATAATACAAAAATACAGTACAACATTCCAACTATGCAGAAACACTTCTGTTGATAACAGATTTGTATTTAAAAACAACTGAATTAATAAGAGTCCTACAACGATAATGCCATTAATTTTTCAGACAAAAAGGGCCCAATGCTTCTAAATAAAATGGTCAAAAAGCATGTCTGGGAGTAGGGACTGTACCTCCTTAGAAGTATTTGTTCGTGGTGACAAAATAATAACTTTGGTGAGAACAAACTAGGAAAATGAACACACTACTATTAGGGGTAGGACTGTCAAGGCTGAACTGCTGGTTGATAAGGCTATCTTTGTGTGTTCCATCTTCAGGGACTATGTCATGTCTAAGAGTCTCTGCTGATTGTCAAAAATCCACAGGATGGGTCTCTGGGCAGTGGGTGGAGAGGCAGTAGAGGTGGGTTGAAATTTTTCTGAGTTAAGTTGATCAACTTCTAGACTGTGAAATGTTTTAAGGTTTCACAACCTTCTAGCATATCATTCTCCAGTAGCCAATCTGAAACTTTTCTGGTTGAATCAATAAACCAGTTTCTTCAAGTTATTGATAGACTGATATCACATGTCAGTATTCACTTATAATACAGTCAGTATATTATCTCTTATTGGCTGGCCCATGAGCAGAGACTGATCTTACAAGATAGTCAGAAGAGTTTTTAAACACTTAAGGTAGCTGTGTCAAAACATAAATTCAACTCATTTTTAAACATGATTCTTCATTGGATACTTTTTTAATCTTATCATTTGAATTCTTAGGAGATAATAATTTCTCTTAGATTTTCAGTATGTTTCCATTGCATGTGATGCCTTTTATACACCCTTAGATGTACTCTAATGTGTAAAGTCAATGAAAGGCCACAGATCCTTGAGTCACTTTATCTTTCCTTGCAGGAGACTCAAGTCCTGGCAGCTGCTGGAAATCCTTTCATAGCTGAGACCCTCTGTGCAGAATTGAAATCACGGGCAGGGCAGCATGCTGGATCTTTACCTTCATACATTCTACTACCTGTGTGCTGAGAGAACAGGAGAGCATCCCCATAAATACATTTTCTTTTTCTCTTGTCTAATATATTGTATTTACTTTGTAGAACTCCAAGTCTGATTTACCAATATTGACATCTATTCTTGAATTCTCTAAGTCATAGAAGAATGTGGCTAAAGAATATTCAAACTATGTACAATCAGTTTACATTAAAGTTATGTTCACTAACCTAATTGGAGCCTTACTGGTATTATTTAATAATACCTAGCCTTCCTATGTAATTTTCCTGCTTCCTATGTTTCCTAATTTTTAAATGCCTGCTGATTATTTTATAATTATCTTCTAGTCTCTTCTTTGCCTGTATTTTATCATAATACTCAATTACTGCTATTATTTCATATTTCTCTGGAAAATTATACTGTCAACCAGATATCAGTATTCACAAATATCTGTGATTTTATTGGTGTGTACATTGCCTTTACTGTTACAATGAATGATTTATGTGTGTTCTTCTTTGTTACTGATTCTATGCCATCTTGCCAATTACAAATTGTGACTACAGCAATTTTCTCTCAGTATTTACATTCTTTTCTCTTATATAAGTGGATATTACCAATCATCAAACTCTCATTATGTTGCTAAATCTCCTACTTTAATAAAAAAGAACTTCTTTTCTTTGGCTCATTTATAGTTGAATTTATTTCCTGCTCATTTATTACATGATTTATGAGCTAATTCAGAAATGAAACTGTTTTAGTTATTCAACTTACCTGGATAAAATTATCTTGTTTACTTCATGACCTTGAAAGTCTTCAATTTCATTTTTTCTACACCAATATCAGTAATTATTTACAAACTTTCTACTCTGTGTGAATAATAAAATTATTTTTAAAGGGAGTTTGTGTTTATGTTTTACTTCTTACCAATGAATTTGATCATGCTTCAGATTTTATGGGCCTTATTCTTTTTCTGTGAATGTTTTGATCATATACTTAGATGTTTCTAAGCTTTGTGACTTCATTTTTATTTATATAAATTATTATATATTCTGAATATCAAGCCTTAAATGTTTGAATGTATTGCATATATTCATTTCTGTTTTTTAAAATATTGTTGTGTGTTTTAATAAGCATAACTTAACTTTTATGTACTCTAAAATATTAAATTACTATTAAGCAAATAGAACCCAGAGATCATCATCTAGATCTGTTGTCATCCCAAAGTAGCTGCTTAGATATCAGTATAAGAACAAAATCACCAACAGTCAGGTGAAAATGGCACCACTACAACCCAGCTCTCGGAATATTTCAACAGAGTGGAAACACAAGGAAATGACCTTAAAACCAAATTTTTAATTATGATAGAGGTCCACAATGTAGAAAACAATTAAAATCCCTTAAAAAGTCAAGAAAAAGACAAATGCGAAGTTTAGGAAATGAATAAATCCCTTTAATTATGTTATAAAACATGAATAAAAAATAATATGGAGAATTGTGAGGAGTCTGTTCAAGACCAAAAAATGTGGAATTAGTACCAATAGAGAAATCACACACTGGGGAATTTTGAAAATGTAAAATAGGGATAAACAAGCAGGAATTATAGACATAAGCATCACCAACAAAATATATAATATGGAAGAGAGAATATCAGGAACTGAAGAGTACAATAAAAAATAAATTTATCAAAGAAAATTTTACTAAAATATTACTAACACAAAAGAGAAAATATGGGACACAATGAAAAGACAAAACTGAAAAATTTCAATCATAGAAGAAGGAGAATCCCAGATATAAAACCCAGAAAATATGTCTCACAAAATTATAGAATAAAATTTCCTTAACCTGAAGAAAGATTGGTCTATAAATATACAAGAAGTTTACAGAACAGCAAATAGACCTGAAAGTAGATCTAAAAACAAAGTCTCCTCATTACATTATGATCAAAACACTAAACAGAAAGAACAAAAATAGAATTAAAAAGGTGTGCAAGGCAAAAGGCCAAGCAAAGTATAAAGACAGATATACTAATATTATAATATTATACCCCAAATTTCTTAATAGAGACTAAAAGCCAGGAAGGGCCAGAAAGATGTTTTGAAGACTATAATAGACCACAGATGCCAGCCCAGAGTACTATCATCAACAAAATTTTCAATTACAGTACATGGAGACAAGAAGATATTCCATGAAAAACTAAACAATATTTATACACAAATCCATACCCACAGAAGGTACTAGAAGAAAAACTGTAACCAAGGAAGTTAACTACACACATGAAAACAAAGGTAATAATCTCATACCAGGAAAACCCAAAGAAAACACACACAAACACACACATACACACATACACACTACCTCCACCAACAACAAAATAACAAGAATTAACAATCATTGATCATTAATACCTCTAAACATCAATGGATTCAATTCCCAATAAAAAGAAAAAGGTTGACAAAGACTTGAAAGTCAGGGTCGGAAAATACCCACAGGGCCCCAACCTGCTCAGAGATGATGAGGATTGGAGATAAGTAGAAGGATGATGGTAGGAAGTAACTAGGAAAGGTTCAGTGAGTGGATGTAAAGAAAATAATTAACAAAAATAATTTAATTAAAAAAGACACATGCTAACAGAATGAATATGAAAATAGGATCTATTCTGCTGCTGCATACAAGAAACACACATCAACATCAAAGATAGATATTACCTTAGCAAAGGGTTGAAAACAGATTTTTCCAAGCAAATGGACCCAAGAAGCAAGATGGTGTAGCTATTCTAATATCTCACAACATAGATTTTTAACAAAAAATTAATCAAAAAAAATGGAGGACATTGTGGGACCATAAAGGTCCCCAGTTGAGCTAAGGCTTGAAAACCCTGGAAATCTGAAGGACAGTAAGCATGTCACCTGTTTCTGTGCACCAGGACCCTGTTAATAACCATAGTCCCCCATAGATATGTGGCTATCAGTCAGGTAAGGGAAATGCCCCAAGTCCCTCCACAGGTAAACCTGTGGACATGACCTGTGTTTACATAGGCTCAAGACAGATCTGCATACTAATGAGATTCCTAAAGGCATGGAAGGTTTAGGCAATAAGCTTTACTTCCCAAATATTCCTCCCTGCAAAAGTATTTAATCTCAGGCCCACCCTGAGAAGTGAAGTATGGTTTTACACATCCACTTTCTGCCACGGCAATAAATGCCTTAAAAGCTTCTTTTCATCAGGATCCACTATGGGGAGCTATGGAGAAGGACTTCACCTATAGAGCCACCATCTAATCTCCTATAGAAGACCTCTCTGAACTCCCAGCCATGGCCACCACCAAGCCCAAAAAAGCCAACTGCCAACAAGGCAATGATTCCCCCCCACACACACACCCTCGTGCAAACCAGCTGGAGTTCCCCTTTTCCCCTCAGCCCTGGGCTAGATCCAGCCCACAGTCCCCACTCCATTGCCAGCTCTTCCATGGATCCAGTGGAGCCTGGGTGTCTGAGAGCCTAAGAACCAGACAGCTCCAACCTCATCACTGGCCTAGGATACCTGAGCCAGCTCCAGCTGTCCTGCACTTCAGACTGCATTTCCCACCCTGAACGGTGTCCTAGGGCTTCTCGACAGCCCAACACCCACCCTGCTACAATGTGGGGTAATCCCAGTCAACTTCCTGAGTACTGCATAAGCTAGTGGCTGAGTCTTGTGTAGAAGCAAACATGGGACTCTATAACCCTACAACTGGTGCTACCAATGTGGGACAAACCCAGCTGAAGGGTACCCAGCTGGTGACCCACTGAGACCTGCATTGGAACTCCAGATTACTCAAAGACCATAAGTAACCCCTGACCTAGTACAAAAGACCTTCCTCATCTCTCTGTCTCTGTCTCTGACCTCACATGTTTCTGGCTAGCTTTCCCGGCTCCTTTGACTCTTAGCTACACTCTCCAAATCTCATTTTGGACTTAAGGTGCTCTACTAAGCTGGCGAGTAGCCCCCACTCTCTTCCCTCCCTCATCCCCACAGTGAGGACTCCCACACAGCTAAGGGAGCTGCATTTCAGATGGCATCTGTTTCCCTTACCTGCCAACCAGAACCCAACCTGTGATCACCTGCAGGAAAAAAAACTAGATCCTCCCTGCAGGAAGAAAAACTAGATCCTCCCTAGCCCTCTCACACTGGCCAGCTGACTGCTGCTGCTGGGGCTGCTAGAAACACAGAGTACAACTGTAGTTAGTGCCCCTCATTTCCTGTGGCTCTGGTGATAACTGTGCTATTAAGCCTCTATGCTTCTTCCTTTGAGCTTTTATTTGAAGTTGGCCTTTCATCTCCTTTTTCTCTACATTTATGATATACCAGCCAAGAAAAAAACCAAAAGAACCTGTCTGCTAGAGCACACAGTATCAGCATGGCAGAGAGGCATTCCAGCCATCCCCACACATAGACATGCTAAAGTTAATGGAAAAACAGAACTGCAACCCCAAAATTTTCAAGCTTTGTTTAAATGCTTGTTCTCTAACAGGAGCACCTAAAGCAATGTTCATGCTTTTCAACCTCAAAACTTTTCATGCCTCTTTATTTAAATGTGTGCTTTATCCCTAGCATTCATCACTTATGTCCAATAATTTTTCAATTTGTTTAAATTTCCCTTAAGGTTCAAAAGTCATTTAATCTACTCCCATAGGTCAAATCAGCTATACTGATAACCATTATTTATTCCTTAATTAACAACCAATTTTCTTTTCCAGACAAACTGTTATTACTTATCCCAGATACATAATTAACATGATATTTTCTTTCTAAGCTATCCAAAGCAAACTCAAAGAATGCCTTCCATGACTAAATTCTTCAAACACCCTTGCTTTTCTAGGATCATAACAACAGACCACAATGTGCTCCCAAGCAAGCCATTACAGGCTTAACACACTCTATCCACAAGATGCAGACATCCCCCCACTGGGGTTCTATTCCTGTGTTGTGATTACCCCTGCAGGTTTATCTACAGTGTTGATCCCACATTTCCAGCCAGGACTAACCATTTCCTTAGACCTGACTGGGACATCAAAGCCGCCTCCTTCCAGACACCTCATCTAACTGAAAACTTGTGAAACACATGTTGACATCCACAGATGACAGCCAAGACCTACAGAGCACAGACTTGGGACTCTCCAGCTACAGATGAACTCTCTTGCCAAAGTCAAATAGCTACTGAACTTGGGAAAAGTTACATGATACTAAGGAAAACATGATGTCTATCTAGCTTAATCAAATGTTTAAAATCAATGTTAATACCCTCACAACTGTACAACCCACAGAACAGTTAATTGGTTAAATAATCCTTTGACTTTCCAAGACCCTCTCTCACCCTTCCTTACCCCCTCTGGCTTAGTTGTACTACCTCTCCAATCTGTGTAGTATTTTATTTTGATACTTCAACCCACTCAGACTTTTCACTACAAATGACATAATCACTCCAGTAATGTCTCTTCTTTAAAAAAGTAAAAGGGGAGATGTGGGACTGTGAAAGTTTGCTTGGTCCCTAGTCTAGCTAAGGATTGAAGCCCTGGAAACTTTAGGGACAGTAAGAGCTTTGCCTATTCCCGTGTACCAGGCCCCTGTCACTAAACGCAGCCTCCCATAGATTCATGGCTATCAGTCATGTAGGGCAATTCCCAAAGCCTCTCCACATTTAGAGGACATGACGTATGATCACATAGGCTCAAGACAGATCTCCATTTTAATGAGTTACCTAAAGGCTTGTAGGGCTTAGGCAATAATCTTTCCTTCCCAGACACTACTCCCTGAAAAAGGTATTTAATCTCAGGTTCACTCTCCTAAGTGGGGTATGGTTTTACAAATCCACTTTCTGCCATGACAATAAATGCCTTAAAACTATGGACTGCCTCTTTTCATTGGGATCCATTGTGGGGAGCCATGGAGAAGGCCTTGGCTTTGGCCTATAGTGCTGCTGTCTAGTCTCCTGTAGAAGGCCTCCATGTGCTCCCAGGCATGACTACCACCAAGCCCAACCTCAAACCTGCTACCATCAAACCAAAGTCTCTCTGTGGGACAAACCAGAGCCCCCCGTTCCTCCCCCTGCCCTGAGCCAGACCCAGTCTGTGGGCCCCCACTCAGTTCTCAGCTCTTCTGTGGCTCCCAGCAGCACCTGGATTTCGAAGAGCCTGGGAATCAGACAGCTCCTGCTTTGTCACAGACCCAAACCAGCTTCAGCTGTGCCATGCCTCAGACTATGCTTCCCAGCCTCCTAGAGCAGTGTCCTGGGGGTTCCCTTCAGGCCAATACCCACTTGGTGACAGACTAGGTTAAACTTGGTCAAAACTCCAGAGTTCTGCCTTCTCAGCAGTCTTGCCCTGGTGGAGCAGATGTGGGACCCCATAACCCTACAGGACATTTCATTTAGATCACTGTAAAATTGTTCCAAGATGGTGACTCAATTCTGAATATTTTATAACCAAAACACAAGGGCCATTTGTAAAAGAAACATTTAAAGCTTAAATCACAAACAGAACTTCACACATTAATAGTGGAAGACTCCAATATCTACATTTATCTGTGGACAAGTCATCTGGCCAAAAGTTAGAACAACAGTGGAAGTAGCAGACATTATGAATCAAATGAACCTAACTCAGCACCTCAGGCAACATTTTCCAAAATTGATCACAGACTCAATCACACAGCAAGTACTAACAGACATAAGAAAATTAAAATATCCCTCTATATACTATCAGACTATCACAGTAAAGCTGGATTTTAGCAACAGAAAGAGTACAAACTCACAAAAAATGAACAACTCCCTACTGAGAAACTACTGGGTCAAGACAGATGGAAAGAAAGAAAGAAATTAAAGGTGTTCTAAAATTCAATTAAATGAATGTATGATGTACCACAACATATGGGACACAACGAATGGGATGTTAAGAGGAAAGTTCATAGCACTAAGTGTCTTCATAAAAAAAAATAATTGGGGAGATATCATTCTAGGGACATAATAGCACAACTCAAAGCTCTAGAACAAAAAGAAACAAACCACACACAAGAGAATTAGACAGCAGAAAATAAACCCAGGGCTGAAATATATAAAATAGAAACAAAGAGAACAATACAAGGTATCAACTGGAAAAAAAGTTGTTCTTTGAGAAAAACCAACAAAATAGGAAACTCTTATCCAAACTAACAAAAAGGCAGAGAATATATCCAAACTAACAAAATCAGAAATAAAATGAGGCATATCAACAACAGCAAAGAAACACAAAGAAGCATTAGGTCATATTTCAAAAACTGGTACCCCAAAAGTTGGAAAATCTAAATGAATGGATGATTTTCTTGATAGGTACTACTTAACCAAGTCAAATCAAGATTAGATAAATTATTGAAATACTCATATAACCTCTAAGAAAATAAAACTGTTCATTAAAATCTCCCAGCCTAAAGGAAGTACAGGGCCATATAGTTTTATTGCAGATTTCTACCAAGCTTTCAGAGAAGAGCTATAATGTCAATACTCCAAAAATTATTCCAAAAATAATTTTATGAAGGCACAGCCACACTGACACCTAATCACTACAAAGATTTCATAACAAAAGCGTATTAAAGATCAATTTCTCTCATGAACACTGATGCAAAAATACTCAGAAAACATCCACAAACTGAATCCAAGAATATATCAAAAACATCATCTACTATGATCAAGTATACTTATCCCACAGATGCAAAGATGGCTCAACATATGAAAATATGGCAATATAATCCAATATATCCACAAAAAGAATAAATAAAAAAAAAACATGATCACCTCATTAGATTCTGAAAATTATTTGACAAAATACAATACCTACTCATGGTAAAAGTACTGAAAAGATTATGGATAAAAAAAATTGGCATACCTAAATATAATAAAGCAATATACAAGAAGCCTGTAGACAACATAAAATTAAAAGGAGAGAATCTAGAGCATTTCCACTAAATAAGGAGCAAGACAAGCTGTCACTTACTTTATATTTATGCAATGTAATACTTGACATTCTAGCTAGAGCAGTATGATAACTTAAGTAGATCAAGGAAATACAAATTGGAAAGGAAGGTGCCAAAGTATTGCTATTTTTAGATAATATGATAGTATACATACAGGACTCCAAAAATTCTAAAAAGGGACTCTTACAGTTGATAAATACATTCACTGAATTAGGTAGATACAAAACTAATTAGAAAAAAATCTGTAGTACTCCTATATTACTTAAATATCTTAAATGATGATCAGGCTGAGAAAGAAAGAATGGAAACAACACCCTTCACAATATCTCAAATAATATAAAATACCTAGGGGTAACTCTAACCCACCAAGTAAAGTTTTACACATTAAAACTTCATTTATTTGAATAAGGAAACTGAAGAAGATATCAGAAGATGGAAATTAGTCAGTAGAATTAACATAGTAAAAATGGCCATATAACCAAAAGGAATTTGCAGATTGAATCCAATCATCATCAAAAATTTCAATATAATGTTTTACAGACTTTGAGAAGCAATACTCAACTTCATATAGAAAACAAAAACCCAGGATATCTAAAACAATCCTCTATAAAACAAAAGAACTTCTAGTGGTACCTGACTTCAAGCTGTACTCCAGAGCTATAGTAACAAACTTCACTTAATATTTTCATAAAAACAAACACATTGATAGAATGGAATCAAATGAAGACTATGGTGGTTTGAACATGCTTGGCCCAAGGAATGGCACTATTATAAGGTGTACCCTTGTTCAGTAGGTGTGCTTTGTTGGAGGAAATGTATCACTGTGTGGGTCTGCAGAGACACTTCTCTTGAGCACGTAGGAGCCAGTCTTCATTCAGTGGCCTTCAGATGAAGATGTAGAACTCTCATCTCCTCCTGTAAATGTTTGCTTGGATGCAGCCATACTCCCAACTCAATGATAATTGACTGAACCTCTGAACTTGTAAGCCAGCCCAAATTAAATGTTGTTCTTATAAGTGGTGTCTCGGTCATGGTTTCTGTTCACAGCAGTAAAACCCTATGTAAGAGAAAGACCAAGATGCAAATCCATACAAATATAGATAGTTGATTTTTGGTAAAGTATCCAGAAATGTACAATGGAAAAAAGAAAGCATGTGGATGTCAGCATGTAGAAGAATGCAAATAGACCAAAACTAAGAATACTAGTGAATAATACTGAGATTGAAGGAATGGTTGACACTGGAGCAGATGTCACTATTATCTCTTCAAATTCTTGGCCTGAAAGTTGGCCACTTCAAGAAGTAAACATCCAGTTTCAAGGAGTTGGGACTTTATCTCAAATAAAACAAAGTACTAGATGGCTTAAATGTATAGGACCAGAAGGTCAGGTAGTAAAACTGAGGCCATATGTGGCTAATATAGCCATTAACTTATGGGAAAGAGATCTATTACAGCAGTGGAAATCTCAATTAATATCCCTCCAGTGTCAGTGTCTAGTCATAAAAAACCATCAGGATCCTAATAAAAATTTAAAATTAGTTAGGAAATGTTATCAAAGGCAGTCACAGACTGTCCAAGCTGTCCATAAACAAGATATGGCAGAGGCCGATTTAAGTGAGCCAGGTATAAACTAGGTTATAAATAAATAAATGTGAAACATAATTCATGTATGACATTTTTATACATTAAACTTTATCAAAACTACAAAAGGGAGATTTTATAGAATGGTGAATATATTTTAATTAAGCTTTAATAATTTTTCAGTTTTTAAACTGTAGCAAGATTTATTTTATTTTACCTGGGAGAAAAGATAGGTAGATAAGTGAAATTAGAAAAAAGAGACCATTATCTCCAAGGGATAAGTTTGTTACAATGATTTGAGTCTAAGAATTCCAAACATAAAATTAAAATAGGAAATATATTCTATCATAATAGCTTCATGGAAATATTATGTTTGCTTTCCCATGAAGAATCTATTAGACCCTAGTCTGCTTTGTCTAATGGACCATGTAATCTGAGGTAGATGAAAGCAAAGAAATAGCAGAGATAAATACTTGGCCTTGTGTTCCAAACTATAGGTTTATTTCATAGTAAGGGGAAAGAAATTGAAATACAAGAATTTTCTTTAATTATAACTATTCAATTTACAATTCAGAAAGTTAATCCTTGAAGCAGCTATTTATAATTCTAAAACCATACAACAAAACAAAAATTCCAGAAGAAATTCTGTGTTATATAATCTGGACAACCAGATGTGAAATGATCAAATTAAAACTTAACTCTTAGAAAATTACTGTTTTTTTTTTTAAATCTCTAAATTTTCTTTTTATATGTTCTTCTCTCACATCATTCATCCTGACTGTAGCCTCCTTTTTTTCTCTTCTACCCAGCACACATTCACACACACATCAATCCATTGCTCCTCCTTTTCTCTTAACAAAAGTACAGGCCTCTGAAAGATATCAGCCAAACCAGGCATAACAATATTCAGTAAGTGTAGACAGAAACTCTAACCAAGGATAAACAAGGCAACCAATTAGGAGAAAAAAAAGTTCTAAGAGCAGACAAAGTAATCTATAGTACCAGTTAATAAAAAGTAATTTGAAGCTTAAGAAAATTTTAGTAAGATAAAGACAGGATATTTTTCTTTTACATTTAAAACATTAAAATTTTGGCATGTAAAACTGAATGCTGGTGTACAGATTCTATTTATGCTTGTAAATGTGACACAGATGTACTTTATAGGGGAAAGACAACAGTTTGCTTGGAAAATATTATTTAATTTGATGATTGTGATGATGTACATGTTATCTACTTCAGAACTTTATTTTGATTGGGGTTTGGCTCCTTTAAGACACAATAGATTATGTCATGCAAATGATTGTTTCCAGATATGTGAAAGGGGACAGAGGAGTTATTCATTGGACAATGAGTTAGTATTCTAACACTTTCCTTAAAAACTGAACAGTATTATTGCACATAAATTACTGTGGAGTGAGACTAGAGAATATGAAATGTATACGGTCACCATAAAGATACTGGGTAAAATGGTGCTTTGGTTTTATTTTTCTCTTGGTGGGACAAGCACAATAAACCAAAACTACTTAGATGTGTAACACATGTTTGTGTGGTTTGTGGTTTTTTTATTCACAAAGTTTTATTCTCTTCTTTTTTTCCTCTGTGTATCATTTTTGCTGAGTCAATTTAGTGTGGTTTTATATTGGGATTATTAGCCTTCTACTTATAATGAAGAAAGCACCAAACCTGCTCATTGATGGACAAGAGGGAATAAACATTTTTTCTAGTCTTATACATATTTCATTTGTTTGGTCAGCTAACTTTTTTTATGTTTGTTTGCTTTTTATGATACATGCTAGCTTGGTTGGATGCAGTGTTATTGTTCATGTTTACCTTCTATTTATCAGAAGCTCTAGATGGTGGTTGTTTAGTTGCAGATGAATGGCTTTGATCAGTTTCCATAAAATTTCCTTGGTGGCAGGAATGCTGTGTCATGCCCAATATCATACAAAAAAAAAATATCTTGGAGGAAGTATGGGAACACATCAATGTCCTAAGGCTATAAGATGATCTTGTCTATTCTATTAAGGATTGGTGAAATGACTATTAGTAACTAATGACAGTGCCCTTTTGTAGGTATTCTTTTGTAGTCTTAGAATGCTATTCTGCTAAATTGGGCTGCCCAGTGATTTACTGGAGTTAAATAGGATATCCTTCTTTGCCAAGTATGTAAAGATATGACTACTTGGGTCATCTGTAGGATAGTACAAAATGCAAAGCTGCTTCTGTAGAGGAGCATGTCCACTTGTTTTGTATAGCTGCTGTAGATGACTGTCCCCACTGTTTTCATAGGACCACAAATAGTCAGCCTCACAAGAGGTATGGCAGAGTCTGAAGGACTGTGTCTCTGGTGCAACTCATCTAGTGTAGATTTCCACACCAAAACTGTGATTAAGATCCATGCAGATTACAGCCTTTTCCAAGAGCAAATGTTTCAGGTATCTTTGGTTAGAGTATGAATTCTTAGGATGTTCCTGCTTAGCATTTTTCTAATGAGGAAAATCATTCTGTTCATGATTACTCTGGACAAGAGAGACAAAAATGATATTTTGTGCTTCACTTTCTTCTCAGTAATGCTTTTATGTGACTTTTTATTGCTTTGATATCTCTGCCAATTCGTTCTTGAACTAGTTTGTTCCTCAGTCACAACGGTGAACTAACTATTGTTTCTGTTTGTTTTATACATTTTATCTTGTACAGAGGTCCATGCTAGACTTATACAATATTGGTAGTATTATTCCCTCATCATTTTTGCCAAAAACGTGGGTCATTGGTAATATTTTATCTTTACTCCTTACAACATCATAATCATTCCTGAAAGTGAGCTGCAAAAGTCTGTTGCCTTTTTCAGAAGTGTTGTAGCTAATCTTTGAATTTAATTTTTCCATAAAATTTTACAAGCTTATAACCTACATAAAAAGCCATTCAATCTCTCAAACAGTCACATTAAATCTATGAATTAATTTGGCAGAAAATTGTCACTATCATGATACTGTATCCTACTCAGAACTGGAATATTTTTCTCTTTTTAGTTACACTTTAATCAATCAATAAAGTTTTATCATTTCTCATATAGAATTGTTAAATATAATTTATTATATTTGCACATTAGAAGTTGGCAATTTGATTCTACTTTTTAAAATGTCTTCTAATTGTGGATAGTTTATAAAATACACCTGACTTTGAAATATTAATTTTAAATTACCCATAATAATACCATGTTTATTATATTTTTACATATATTATTTTGGTTTATGTACATTGTTTTACTCTCATATACTGACAGTTTAATGACTTTATTTTTAATTCTGATTTCCCTAATTTGTTTTTCTATTTTGATTTTTTTGAACCATATCATTACAAAGAAGAGAATTTTTGATAGAAGAAATCTTTGCATTTTGTCTGATCAAAATCCACAAATTTTAGAAGGCTATCATTATAGATTACATAAATGTGTCTCATATAGTTTCCCCTCTCACTTCTTACTGTACAAGACTGCTGAAATTATCTCTAAATTGCTCAATGGTAACATATTCCCTGTGTGTCATGTATTTTGCACTTATTTTTCAGGTTGAAGTAATTTCCCTCTCCTTTGTTAACTCATGGATTAGAAGAAATGTTAGAAACTTCAAACTATTTTATAATTCTCTTTCAGAATACTTTTCAAATGTTTAATTTTAGGCCTAGGAGAGATTAATCTGCATATAAAAACACTTATTGCTGAGGAAGAGGACTGGTCTTTAGTTCCCAGCACCCATGTTTCATGCTTACCACTGTTTGTAACTCTGGTTTGGATGCATCTAATAGTCTCTTTAGGACATGTGCATATAACAATACACAGAAACACATGAACACATGAATTAAATTTTAATTGTAATTTCACATGTGGTTGCTTCATAAATATTTGCTCTTCTAGGTTACAGGGTCTATGTAGTCATAGATAGATGCTTTTTAATTTGTTTATTGTGAAGGTTTGAATAAAAATAGCCCCCATAGCCTCATAGATTTGAATGCTTAATTATCAGGTAGTGGCATTAGTTGAGAAGGATTAAGAAGTGTGGCTTTGATGAAGTAGATGTCACCTTGTTGGAAGATATATTTCACTGGGGGTGGGCTTTATTGTTTCAAAACCCTAAACCATGTGCAGTGTCTCTTCCTTCCTGTGGCCTAAGGATCTATATGTTGAACTCTCGGCTACTTCTCCAGCATCATGTCTGCCTGCATGCTATCATGTTTTCTACCATGATGATAATAGACTACATCTCTTAAAGCATAAGCAAATGCCAATAAATGCTGTCCTTAACAAGTATCACTGTGGTAATGGTGGTTCATCAAAGGAATAGAATAATGATTAAAACATTTATCTTTATATATGGCATAGCAAAATGTGTATCATGCAAAACTTATTCAATGTCAATTAAAATTATATAGGACTACAAACCAGTATATACAAAGATCTTGTAATATTAGTTCAAATTTAACTCAAACATTGTGTGACAAAATGATTAAACATCTATATGCTTCAGTTTCTTAATTCTTAAAATAGTGATATTTTAATCTGAATACTGGTAGGGCTGTATGAAAGATCAAATGAGTTATTTGCTATACAGCACTGGAAGTGGAATTTAGTTTACTGGAATTGGAATTGGTGGAATAAGTGTTTTATTGTAGATACCTATAACCAAGAAATGAAATATACTTTCATACTTCTGACAGTTTTAATTATTTTTCATTTTTTATTGGATATTTTATTTATTTACATTTTAGATGTCATCCACTTTCCCCATTTTTGCTCCCTAGAACTCCCCTATCACATCCCCCTTCCTACTTTTTGCTTTGATACCATTTTAATTACATGCAAGTAATAAGATCAATTCTATGTTAAGGAGCAAGAAATTCAATAGATGGAAACAGTAAAGGAACAAGAAAGACAACTTATAAGTTATACTTTAAGACTAATCAGGTTTAGGAGTTCTTTGGTAGAAGTTTTAGTGTCACTTAAGTATACTATTATATCATCTGCAAATTCTGAAATTTTGACTTCTTCGTAAAACAACTTCAACAAAGTGGCTGGGTATAAAATCAACTCAAAGAAATCAGTAGTCTTCCTTTACTCAAAGATAAACAGGCTGAGAAAGAAATTAGGGAAATGACACCCTTCACAATAGTCACAAATAATATAAAATACCATGGTGTGAATCTAACCAAGCAAGTGAAAGATATGTATGACAAGAACTTCAAGTCTCTGAAGAAAGAAATCGAAGAATATCTCAGAAGCTGGAAAGACCTCCCATGCTCATGGATTGGCAGGATTAATATAGTAAAAAATGGCGATCTTACCAAAAGCAGTCTACAGATTCAATGCAATCCCCATCAAAATTTCAAATCAATTCTTCAGAGAGATAGAAAGAGAAATTTGCAAATTTATTTGGAATAACAACAACAACAAAAAAAAAGAAAACCAAACAAACAGGAGAGCAAGAAATATTCTCAACAATAAAAGAAT
The DNA here is from genome assembly GCA_021653895.1 of Mastomys natalensis. Classification (NCBI taxonomy): domain Eukaryota; kingdom Metazoa; phylum Chordata; class Mammalia; order Rodentia; family Muridae; genus Mastomys; species Mastomys natalensis. The sequence goes on from JAJTUV010003006.1 coordinate 42,232, forward strand.
TTCTGGGGGAAATCACCATCTCTGACCTCAAGCTTTATTACAGAGTAATAGTGATAAAAACTTCACGGTATTGGTACAGAGATAGGCAAGAAGATCAATGGAATAAAATTGAAGACCCAGAAATGAACCTACACACCTACAGTCAATTGACCATTAACAAAGGAGCTAAAACCATTCAGTGGAAAAAGGACAGCATTTTCAACAAATGTTGCTGGTTCAACTGGAGGTCAACATGTAGAAAAATGCAAATAAATCCATTTTTATCTCCTTGTTCAAAGTTCAAGTCCATGTGGATAAAGGACCTTCACATAAAACGAGATACACAGAAACTAATAGAAGACAAGGAGGGGTAGAGCCTCGAATACCTGGGCACAGGAGAAAAGTTCCTGAACAGAACTCCAATGGCTTCTGTTCTAAGATCAAGAGTTGACAAATGGTACCTCATAAAATTGCAAAGCTTCTGTAAGTCAAAGAACACTGTCAATAGGACAATATGGCAACTAACAGTTTGGGAAAAGCACTTTACCAATCATACATCTTAAAGAGGGCTAATATCAAATATATACAATGAACTCAAGAAACTAAACTACAGACAACCAAATAGCCCTATTAAAAATGGCATACAGAGCTAAAAAAGAATTCTCAACTGAGAAAACTTGAATGGATGAGAAGCACCTAAAGAAATGTTCAACATCTGTAGTCATCAGTGAAATGCAAATCAAAATAACCCTGAGATTCTACCTCAAATCAGTCAGAATGGCCAAGATTAAAAACTCAGTTGATAGCAGATTCTGGTGAGGATGTGGAGAAAGAAGAACACTCCTCCATTGTTGGTGAGATTGCAAGCTGGTACAACTACTCTGGAAATCAGTCTGGTGGTTTCTCAGAAAATTGGACATAGTATTACCTAAGAACCCAGCTTTACCACTCCTGGGCATATACCCAGAAGATGCTCCAACATATAACTAGGACACATGCTACTCTGTGTTCATAGCAGCCTTATTTATAATAGCCAAAAGCTGGAAAGAATCCAGATGTCTTTTAACAGAGGAATGGATACAGAAAATGTGGCACATTTACACAATGCAATATTACACAGCTATTAAAAACAATGAATTCAAGAATTCTTAGGCAAATGGATGGAATTAGAAGATATCACCTTGAGTTAGGTAACCAAATCACAAAAGAACAAACATGGTATATTCTCACTGATAGTTGGATATTAGCCCAAAAGCTCACAATATCCAAGATACAACTCACAGACTACCTGAAGCTCATGAACAAGAAAGACCAAGTGTGGGTGCTTTAGCCCTTCTTAGAAGGGGTAACAAAATTCTCATGAGAACAATTATGGAGACAAAGCATGGGACAGAAACTGAAGGAGGGGCCATCAAGAGACTGATCCACCTGGGTATCCATCCCTTGTGCATTCACCAAAGTTAGACACTGATGTGGATGCCAGGAAGTGCATGCTGACAGGAGTCTGATAGAGCTGTCTCCTTAGAGTTCTGCCAGAACCTGAAATATACAGAGGAGGAAGCTCAAAGCTAACCATTGAGCTGATCATGGAGTTCTCAATGGAGGAGTGAGATAGAAGACTGAATGAGCAGAAAGGGTTTGGGGCCCAATGAGGAGAGCAACAATACCAACCAACCAGAGCTCCCAGGGTCTAAACCACCAGCCTGGGAGCATATAGGGAAGGGCCCATGGCTCCAGCTGTATATGTAGGTGAGGATGACAGTGTCAGGCATAGGTGGGTGAGGAAGTCCTTGGTCCATTGAAGAATAGACTCCCCAATGTTGAGGAAATTGTGGGTGGGGAGGTGAGAGTGGGAGGGTGGGTGGGGGGATATCTTCATAGAAGCAGAAGGAGGTGGGATGGAATAGGGGGTTCATGGGTGGGGGGAATGGGATTACATCTGAAATGTACATAAAATATCTAATAATTTTTTTTTAAAAAGTCAATATAATAATAGAACTTTTCCAAGTTATCTGCTTAGCTCAAGTGTTGATACTATTTAGCCTATTTTGTATTGTTCAAAACAAATCCTTTATCAAATTGTTAAGGGATTCTTCTAGGCCTATGAAAAACTTTTTTCAAAATATGTCATGTAAGTATTACCATCACAATCATCAAACAATTAAGTCTTATAGGGATAAACAGTAAATAAAAATAATAGTGATTTACTTCCCTCTTGAAAATGGAATTTCTTTCCTAGTCTACTGTATATTAGAAGCAAAAATTTAATACTATTTCCATATTACATTATACAGTCATAAACCTGATAATGTAAAATAGGCATAGGAGGGAATTACAGAAGGAAGGAGAATTTAATAATCAAAATATTCTTTCTGGATATATGAAATTTTTAAATATTTAATATTTTTAAAATGAGATCATTTCTCTAATTCTAATTGAAAAAGATATAAAGAGTATTGAATCTTGCAAAATAACGTATTGGCTGGTTATAATTACGAAAAAGCACAAGGCATTTTTAATGGTATGTATACTGGCTTTCTAAAACTGCTTTCAATTTTAGAGATCAATTTTTAAGTTTATTCAAATAACCAAAAATGACAAAACAATCCACTAGAGGAAAAAAAGGATTCTTCTGCAATGAGAAAAAATAAAAGTAGATTTACATATCACATCCTGTACTAAAGACCTCCAAATAAATTATGGACATAAAATTAACAATTGATACCTTGAAACTGCTAGAGGTAAAAAGTAAGGAACATAAATCAGCATACACACCTTACTTTTGAGAATATTTCTTATCTGGACACTGTGGCTCTCCTATGATGTTGCGACTGGGTGATTTCCACAAGGTTGAGAGAGTAGTATAAGGGCCAAGGGATGGTCAGTTCATCCTGAGCTATACAGTGATATTGTCTCAACTTTATATGTATAATCTGCTAAATATCATTAAGGCTTTACTTTCCCATGTTCTGTTGTTGCTATTGTTACCATTTTTGAACTGTCCTTTTTCGTATCCCATCTATGATTAAAGGTTATATGTGCTAAAATATTCAACTATCTTTAAATTTAAAGTTCCTTTTTATTGAACATTTTGTTTACTCACAGTATTCTTAATGCAAATCAGACTGTGGGACAAGTTAATTAGCTGTGTGTCTTATTTTTTTAAAGCTGGCTATTTTTCACAATAGTCAGTGTTTTTGTTCTTTTCTTTGTTTTTTTTTTTTCCCCATAGAGCATGACAGGAATAAAGAAGGTTAAAACTCTATTATCCTCATTAACTTGTTCAGGTCAGACACTCCTCTAGGAAGCTGTTTATTTTTTAAAACACCATCTGAGTGCTTCATAATTATGATTATGATTATCCAGAAAATCAAGTGAAGTACAGATGGCCTAACAGCAGAAACCTGTTCATCACCCTAAATTACAGTAATGTTTTGAATTCCATGACCTCTACAGCACACTAGCCACCACCTAAAGTGTCTGCCTATGGTTTCCATTTAGTTTATCATTGTGTTGCTGTTACGAATAGTTTGTAAGTAAAGGACAAATGTTTATTTTTACAGTATGGAATACAGTCATATTTATGAGACATTAGAGAATGGCTGAATTTCATTTGTTTCTACTTTCTTTCCTATCTTTAAATATAATGGCATTTTTTATTGTAATCCACATTGATGGAAGAGATTCTTTAATATCCATGAGATTGAATAATAGTTTGTATGCTTAAAACTCTGAGAGTTGATTTTTTTCATTTAATATTTACTTATAATGTCTTTTTTTAAAACACCTGCTACATCCTTCAGAAGCCTAGTGCCTCATTTTACAGTGGGAAACAATGTATCAGAGGCAATATAAGGTATAGAAAGATTGATAATTGTTTTTAAGAATGCAGGAAATGAATAAAAATTAATTATTAAATATATTTAAAATATCATTTGTTCAGATCTTTCCCTTGCTTGGTTAGAATCACACCAAGGTATTTTATATAATTTGTGACTCTTGTGAAGGGTGTCATTTCCTTAATTTCTTTCTTAGCCTGTTTATCCTTCAAGTAGAGGAAGGCTAATAATTTGTTTCAGTTGATTTTATATCCAGCTACTTTGCTGAAGTTGTTTATCACATTTAGGAGTTCTCTGGTGGAAGTTTTAGGGTTACTTAAGTATACTATCATATCATCTGCAAATAGTGAAATTTTGACTTCCTCCTTTCATATTTATATCCGTTTGACTTCTTTTGTTGTCTAATTGCTCTGGCTAGAACTTCCAGTACTATATTGAGTAGGTAGGGAGAGAGTAGGCAGCCTTGTCTAGTGCCAGATTTTAGTGGGATTGCTTCAATTTTCTCTCCTTTTAGTTTGATTTTGGCTACTGGTTTGCTGTATATAGCTTTTACTATGTTTAGGTATTGAACTTGAATTCCTGATCTTTCCAAGACTTTTACCATGAAAGGATGTTGAATGTCGTCAAATGCTTTCTCAGCATCAAGTGAGATGATCATGTGTTTCTTTTTCCTTTGAGTTTGTTTATATAGTGAATTACATTGATGGATTTCCGAATATTGAAACATCCCTGCATTACTGGGATAAAGCCTACTTGACCATGATGGATGATTGTTTTGATGTGTTTTTTGATTCAGTTTGCAAGTATTTTATTGAGTATTTTTGCATCAATATTCAGAAAGGAGATGAAGAAAGAAATTGAAGATCTCAGAAGATGGAATGATTTCTCATGATCATGGATTGGCAGGATTAATATAGTAAAAATGGCCATCTTGCCAAAAGCAATCTACAGATTCAGTGCAATCCCCATCAAAATTCCAAATCAATTCTTCATAGAGATATAAAGAGAAATTTGCAAATTCATTTAGAATATCAAAACACTCAATATAGCAAGAACTATTCTCAACAATAAAAGAACTTCTGGGGGAATCACCATCCCTGACCTCAAGCTGTACTACAGAGCAATAGTGATAAAAAAACTGCATGGTATTGGTACAGAGATAGGCAGGAAGGTCAATGGAATAAAATTGAAGACCCAGAAATGAACCCACACACCTACAGTCACTTGACCATTAACAAAGGAGCTAAAACCATTCAGTGGAAAAAGGACAGCATTTTCAACAAATGTTGCTGGTTCAACTGGAGGTCAACATGTAAAAAAATGCAAATAAATCCATTTTTATCTCCTTGTTCAAAGTTCAAGTCCATGTGGATAAAGGACCTTCACATAAAACGAGATACACAGAAACTAATAGAAGACAAGGAGGGGTAGAGCCTCGAATACCTGGGCACAGGAGAAAAGTTCCTGAACAGATCACCAATGGCTTATGTTCTAAGATCAAGAATTAAATGGGACCTCATAAAATTGCAAAGCTTCTGTAAGTCAAAGGACACTGTCAATAGGACAAAATGGCAACTAACAGATTGGGAAAAGCACTTTACCAATCATACATCTGATAGAGGGCTAATATCAAATATATAGAAAGAACTTAAGAAATTAGACTCTAGACAACCAAATAACCCTATTAAAAATGGAGTACAGACATACATACATACATGCTAACACAAAGTCTTGGGTCTCTGTGGGAAAACATTGAAACAGATGGCTATAAGCTATTGTAAACAGGCAGCTTCGGTGGAAATTTACGAGCCTGAGTAGTCATAGATCTTGTAAATAAGTAGCCTACGTGGACAGTACCAACTTAGATAAGGACAAATGAATCATAGGCAGAGTCATAGCGACCTGTCCCCTGAACCTTCACTCAGCTGATACCCTGTTCTAAAAGGTATCTGTACTCCCCCTGAACACCTATGCTCCTGTGTCATCTCCTTCCCCATATCCTGCCTTTTTGTGTTTATAACCCCTGTGTGAATAAGTAAATTACTATTTGATTTAAAAAATATGGGGTGTAGAGCTAAACAAAGAATTCTCAACTGAGGAAACTCGAATGGCTAAGAAGCACCTAAAGAAATGTTTAACATCCATACTCATAAGTGAAATGCAAATCAAAACAACCCTGAGATTCCACCTCACACCAGTCAGAGTGATTAAAATTAAAAACTCAGGTGATAGCAGATTCTGGTGAGGATGTAGAGAATGAGGAACACTCCTCCGTTGTTGGTGGATTGCAATCTGGTACAACCACTCTGGAAATCAGCCTGGTAGTTCCTCAGAAAATTGAACATAGCATTACTTGAGATGTCCTTCAACAGAGGAATGGATACAGAAAATGTGGCACATTAACATAATGGAGTATTTATTGTTCAGCTATTAATGAATTCGAGAAAATCTTAGGCAAATGGATGTAACTAGAAAATGTCATCCTGAATGAGGTAACCAAATCACAAAAGGACACACATGGTATGTACTCACTGATAATTGTATATTAGCACAAAAGCTCACAATATCTGAGATACAACTCACAGACCACATGAAGCTCAAGAAGAAGGAAGACCAAAGTGTGGGTGTGTTGGCCCTTCTTAGACGGTGTAACAAAATACTCATGGGAGCATATATGGAGACAAAGTGTGGGACAGAATCTGAAGGAGGGGTCTTCAGGAAACTGTTCCACCTGGGTATCCATCCCATGTGCAATCACCAAAAGTAGACACTGATGTGGATGCTAGGAAGTATATGCTGACAGGAGCCTGATATAGCTATCTCCTTACAAGTCTGCCAGAGCCTGAAATATACAAAGACAGATGCTCACAGCTAACCATTGAACTGAATCATGGGGTTCCAAATGGAGGAGTGAGAGAAAAGACTGAATGAGTAGAAAGGGTTTGGGGCCCCATGAGGAGAGAAACAATACCAACCAACCAAAGCTCCCAGGGTCTAAACCATCAGCCTTGGAGTACATAGGGAGGGACCCATGGCTCCAGCTCTATATGTATGAGAGAATGGCATTGTCAGGCATAGGTGGGAGAGAAAGTTCTTGGTCTAGTGAAGGCTGGATGCCCTGTGTGGGGGAATTGGTGGAGGGAGAGGTGCATGTAGGTGGTTGGGTAGGGTCATATCCTCATAGATTCAGGAGAGGGAATGGGATAGGGGAGTTCCTGGATGGGGAGAAAATGGGGAAAGGGCTTCACATTTGAAATGTAAATAAAATATCCAATGAAAAAAAAAAAGAAACAAAAATATACCTAAAAAATACAATTTGTTAAATACAGAAATAAAACTGACATTTATGAACTCTGAGTAAATTAATTCCTTCAATAATTGTATTGATACAGTTAGAGAATTAACAACTCAGTGTAATTTAGTATATTAAACATGTACTAAGCATTACTTGTATACAAAATATTGAACTAACATTATTAGAAAGGGATTAAAATTATAAGTTTCTTACATAGATGAAAATGAAAAAAAATTTTCTGGTATCAGTTAGGAGAGTGCAAGTATGGTTAATTCTTTTCTGATTGTAATGTAAAGAAGCACAGAACTCATTTAATTTTGGCAACTTCCAACGATTCTCTCTTTGTAATTTTTTTTAAGGAGTGTTGGGGTAATAAGAATTTGTTGTCTCTTCTGGTTTGAACCTGCTCATAGAATAGACCTGGGGCACTGGCTCTGCATCCACTTTTGCAATACCCAGAAGAAGCCCAACACCCAGGTGCTCTAACATGTCCAGAATCATAGTTGAGGCAACACCATCTAACTCAATACCCTGAGTAAGTGGGATCCCCGAGGTTCAGGGACACAGGAACTCCTGGCCAGCAAGAAGCATGGGTTTCTTCAAGTTTGAATCTGTACCCAGAGCAGACCTTGTGAGTTGGCTCTGTACCCATTCCTACAACACCCAGATGGAACCCGATTATCAGGTGCAATGAAACTCAGAGTATCACAGAGTAAGATCGACTCCCAGGAGATTGGACAGACCCAGGAACACTGGAGCTCTGACACACTCAAGATCATAGTTGAGGTGACAACATCTTTCACAACACTTTATCTAACTGGGACCCCCACAGTAACCAGAGAAACATAAACATATGTCCAGCCAGAGGCAAGAGTTCCTTCCAGTTTGCACTTCTGACCAGAGCAGACCCAGGGCTCTTGCTCACCACCCACTCCTAAAAAAAACAGAGAAAACTTGACTTCAAGGAGCACTGAAAAAAAAAATCAAAGGATTGCAGAATCAAAGGATCACAGAGACAGATGGACTCTGAAGAGTTCTGACACAACCAGGAGCACGGGAGGAATAGGTTCCAGTCACAGACAACAAGGGCAGGTAGCACTAGAGATAACCAGATGGCAAGAGACAAGAGCAAAAACATAAGCAACAGAAACCAAGCCTACATGGAATCATCAGAACCCAGTTTTTCCAGCACAGCAAATCTTGGACACCACATCACACCAGAAAGCAAGATTCAAATTTAAAATCACTTTTCATGATGATGATAGAGGACTTTAAAAAGGACATAAATAGCTCCCTTAAAGAAATACAGGAGAACACAGGTAAACAGTTAGAAGCCCTTAAAGAGGAAACACAAAGATCCCTTAAAGAATTTCAGGAAAACACAAACAAACAGTTGAAGGAATTGAAAAAAACCATCCAGGATCCAAAAATGGAAATAGAAACAACAAAGAATTCACAAAAGGAAACAACCCTGGAGATAGAAAACCTAGGAGAGACATCAGGAATCATAGATGCAAGCATTGCCAACAGAATACAAGAGATAGAAGAGAGAATTTCAGGTGCAGAAGATACCATGGAAAACATTGACACAACTGTCAAAGAAAATGCAAAATGTTTCTAACCCAAAACATCCAGGAAATTTAGGACACAATGGGAAGACCAAACCTAAGGATAATAGGTATAGAAGAGAGCAAAAATTCACAACTTAAAGGGCCAGTAAATATCTTCAACAAAATTCTAGAACAGAATTTCCTGAACCTAAAGAAAGAGATGTCTATGAACATACAAGAAGACTACAGAACTCAAATAGACTGGACCAGAAAAGTTATTCCTCTTGTCATATAATAATCAAAATACAAAATGCACAAAATAAAGAAATAATATTAAAAGAAGTAAGTGAAAATGTCAGATAACATAAAAAGGCATACCTATCATAATTACACCAGACTTCTTGACAGAGGCTATCAAAGCCAGAAGATCCTGGACAAATGTCATATAGAACACAAATGCCAGACCAGGCTACTATATCCAGAAAAATTCTCAATTAACATAGATTGAGAAACCAAGATATTCCAGGAAAAATATTTAAACAATATCATTCTACAAATCCAGCCCTACAAAGGATAAAAATGGAAAATGCCAGTATAAGGAGGGAAAGAAAATACACCCTAGAAAAAGGAAGAAAGTAATCTTTTTTCAACAAACTCAAAAGAAGATAGCCACACAAACATAATTCCATCTCTAACAAAAATAACAGGAAGCAAAAATCTCTTTTCCTTAATACCTCTTAACATCAATGGTCTCAATTTCTCAATAAAGAAACATAGACTAACAGACTGGGTATGTAAACAGCACCCAGCATTTTACTGCATATAGAAAACACACCTCAGTGAAAATGACAGTCAACACCTCAGAGTAAAAAGCAGAAAATAATTTCTATGCAAATGTTCCCAAGAAACAAGCTGGAGTAGTCATTCTAATATCAAATAAAATTGACTTTCAATCAAAGTTTTAAAAAAAATAAACATAGGGAATGACATTTCATATTCCACAAAGGAAACATCTAAAAAGATAAACTCTCAGTTCTGAACATCTATGCTCCAAATGCAAGGGCACCCACATTCATTAAAGAAACTTTACTTAAGCACAAAGCACACAATGAACTTCACACTATGATAGTGTGAATCTTCAACAATCCACTTTCATCAATTTACAGATCATGGAAACATAAAAAGAGATGCAGTGAAACTAACAGAAGTTATGAACCAAATGTATTTAACAGATATCTATAGAATATTTCATAGAATATATCTTCTTCTCAGTACCTCATTGTATGTTCTCCAAAATTGACCATGTAATTGGTCACAAAAGAGGCCTCAACAGATGTAAGAATATTGAAATAATTCCATGCATCTTATCAGATCATCATGGACTAAGGTTGGTCTTCAACAACAACAAAACCAACAGAAATCTTACATACACATGGAAACTGAACAATAATCTACACAATGATAATTTGGTCAAGAAGAAATAAAGAAATTAAAGATATTTTAGAATTTAATGAGAATGAAGGCACAATAAACCCACATATATGGGACACAATGAAAGCAGTGCCAAGAGGAAAACTCAAAGCTTTGAGTGCCTCCAAAAAGAAACTGGAGAGAGCATAAACTAGCAAGTTGATTGAACACCTGAAAGATCTAGAAATAAAGAGAAGCAAATCACCTAAGTGGAGTAGAGGACAGGAAATAATCAAACTGAGGCCTGAAATCAACCAAGTAGAAACAAAAAAACAAACAAAAAATCAACTATATAAAGAATCAACAAACCAAGAGCTGGTTCATTGAGAATATCAACAAGATAGAAAAACCCTTATCCAGACTAACCAGAGGACACAGAGACAGTATCCAAATTAACAAAATCAGAAGTAAAAAGGGAGACATAACAACAGAAAGCAAAGAAATTAAAAAAAAAAAAATCACCAGATCTTACTACAAAAGCCTTTACTCAAAACTCTGGAAAATCTGGATGAAATGGACAATTTTCTAGACAGATACCAGACACCAAAGATAAATCAGGATCAGATAAACCATCTAAACAGTCCTATATCCCCTGAAGAAATAGAAGTCATTAAAAGTCTCCCAACCAAAAATGCCCAGGACCAGATGTATTTAGTGCACAATTTTATCAAACCTTCATAGAGGAACTATTACCAATACTCATCAAACTATTCCACAAAATAGAAACAGAAGGAAGACTACTCAATTTGTTTCTATGAATCCATAGTTATAGTTATACCTAAGCCACACAAAGAGCCAACAATGAAAGAGAAGTTCATACTAATTTCCCTTATGAATATCTATGCAAAAATACTCATTAAAATTCTTACAAATGGAATCCAATAACACATTAAACTATCATCCATCATGATCAAGTAGGTTTCTTTTCAGGGATGTAGGTCTGGTTCAATATATGGAAATCCATCAATGTAATCTACTATATAAACAAACTTAAAGGAAAAAACCCCTTGATCATCTCATAGGATGCTGAAAATTCATTTGACAAAATTCCATACCTCTTTATGGTAAAACTCTTGGAAAGATCAGGAATTCAAGGCCTATACCTAAACAAAGTATAAGCAATATACAGCAAACCGGTAGCCAACATCAAATTAGAGAGAAACTTGAAGAATTCCCAATCAAATCAGTTAGTAGACAAAGCAGCCCCCTCTCAACCTTCATGTTCCATAAAGAAGCTAGACAACAAAAGAAAGGCAAAGGGATACAAATTGGAAAGGAAGAAGTCAAAATGTCACTATTTGCAGAAGATCTGATAGTATACTTAAGTGACCCCAAAACTTCCCCCAGAGAACTCCTAAACCTAATAAACATCTTCAACAATGTGGCTGCTTATAAAATTAACTCAAACAAATCACAACTCTTCCTCTACTTAAAGGATAAACAGGCTGAGAAAGAAATTAGGAAAACAACACCTTCCAAAATAGTCACAAATAATATAAAATACCTTGGTGTGACTCTAACTAATTAAGTGAAAGAACTGTATGACAGGAACTTCAAGTCTCTGAAGAAAAAAAAAATCAAAGATTTCAGAAATGGAAATATCTCTCATGCTCATGGATTATCAGGATTAATATAGTAAAATTGGCCATTTGCTGAAAGCAATCTATAGTTTCAATGCAATCCCCATCAAAATTCTAAGTCAATTCTTCATAGAGTTAGACAGAGTAATTTCCAAATTCATTTGAATAACAAAAAAACTAGGATAGAGGCAACTATTTTCAACAATAAAAGAACTTTTAGGGGAAACATCATCCATGACTTCAAGGTGTATTACATAGCAATAATGATAGAAAAAACTGCATGGTATTGGTATAGAGACTGGCAGGTAGATCAATGGAATAGAATTGATGAACCAGAAATGAACCCACACACCTTGTTGACTTGATATGTGATAAAGAAGCTAAAACCATACAGTGGAAAAAATATAGAGTTTCCAACAAATGATGTTGCTTCAATTGGCAGTCGGCATGTAGAAGAAAGCAAATCTATCCATTCCTATCTTTGTACAAAGCTTAAGTCCAAGTGGATCAAGAACCTCCCTGTAAATCCAGATACATTGAAATAATAGAAGAGAAAGTGGGAAAGAGCCTGGAACACATGGGCATAGGGAATATTTTTCTGAACAGAACACTAATGGCTTATGTTTTAAGATCAACAAAAGACAAATGGGATCTCATAAAATTGCAAAGTTTCTGTAATTCAAAGGATACTGTCAATAGAACAAAACTGGAACCAACAGAGAAATTGGAGAAAGAACGGAAGGAGCTGAAGAGGTTGGTAACCCCATAGAAAGAATAACAGTATCAACCATCCAGACCCCCCCCAGAGCTCACAGGGACTAAACCCATCAACCAAAGAGTACACATGGAGGGACTCATGGCTCTAGATGAATATGTAGCAGAGGATGGCCTTTTTAGGCAACAGTGGGAGGAGAGGCCCTTGGTCCTGTGAAGGTTTGATTCTCTAGTGTAGGGGAATGCCAGGGCAGGGAGACAGGAGTGGATGGGTGTGTGAGGGAGCACTCTCATAGAAGCAGGGGAAGGAGAGATGTAATGAGGGTTTCTGGAGGGAAAACTGGGAAAGGGGATACTGTTTAAAATGTAAATATATGCAATATTCCCTAAAAAATAAATTAAAAATTCTAGATTAAAAAAAAAAAGACCAAAAATAAAATCTCTTTTCTTATAACCATCCATTTCTTTATTCTTATTATAAGAGATAGACTTTGCCTACCACTGCAACACTTGAAATCCTGCAATTGGGTTGTTTAAACTACTTTGAATATTCTTTAATGAGTTATGTTTATTTCCTACTATTATGACATTCACTATTAGTCCTTGCTACTAACCTGCCAAATAATTTCTGTGATAAAGTGATTTAGTTTGGTTTATCCAATTTGTTCCTTATATCTTGGTTTGTCACAGAGTTATAGAGATAGAATAGGTTATATTGCTACATACTACAACAATAGTAGGGAGAGCTAATATAGTATACAGTTTTGTCACATCCTTGTGTGGCTCAGTGCCTTATATCTTACTGTGGTAAGGAGATAGAGAAATGATAAACAGAGAGAAATGCCAAAGTCAGTTGTATTAGACTCTCTAATACAGAAATTGCAACATCCAGGAAGCTTAGCTTGTTTTTATACAGAGTTGAACTGAGAAGTGTTATTATTATACACAGTTGAGAAAGGAGGTCGATGTTACTTAAAAATAAATAAGGATTTGTTGTTTATGTTATGGAACTACATCAAAGAGGCATGTTTAGCTAACCTCAGTAGAAACATGCATTCTAGGGGATCAGTCTTTATTCTCTGTAATTATCTGGGTAAAGAAAGTTATTGTGGACATTTTCTATACTTATTATCATTATCTACACATGGATAGAAAGAAAGGCATTGTAATTTCTCTCTGAGTATCACCACTGGGTGGAGGTTTTGCCATTTTACTCTCGGTCTGAGGCTAAGGACCATGATATGGCTGTACTCATGTAAAAAATAACATTCACTCAAAGTTCACATATTCATGGATACCTTTACTTTCCATATACTATTCATTTTCAAGAGCAGCAAAAACAGTATGGAAGTATAATAAGACCATAAATGATGGGAAACTTTAGAGGAGAACAGCAGGATACAGGTAGTATAAAGCTAAAATGGAAAGCAGAAAGGGGGACTCAATTGTGGAGTGAGGAAATTCATCACAGAAGGAGACAGAAAGAGGAGGGGAAAATAATACCAAGGTTCCTTGAGAAAGACTTCAGAAAAATTACTTTATATGTACCACAAATTCTATGCAATACATGTAATTGTGTACATATACATACATACAGATGAAATTAGAGCATTCATTTCCCAATATAGTATTTTATGAATTATTTTGGAATTTCATACATTCCACCAAAATTTCACTCTATTTTCATGTCTTACATGTCTACTCTCCCATCCTGGTTTCACATCAAAACAAGAACAGGAAATACACACACACACACACACACACACACACACACACACAAACACACACTCACACACATACAATTTAATTTGGATTGCCCATATACTCATTGGAGCAATGTCAATTGGTCAAACTCCCAGTGGCCTCCCCCTTAAAGAGAATTGAGGCCCCTTCCCCGCTGCCAGATTCCTCAGTTGTGAAGAGCTAAATTGTATCATGTTTATCACAAATTTTAAGGTCTCTCTTCAATAGCTTACTGTCTAAACTATTTGGTGGAGGGGTATTGTCATATAATTCTTCAATGTCTCTCATTCTGTCATGAGTCTCCAGTCATCATTAAGATTGCAAAGAAAGCTTCCTTGCCCATAACAACCTGTAGTAGCACAGATCACAAGCATCAGCATTTCCTCTGGCAGCAGCACAAATCACCCACATCAACATGCCCTATGGTGACAATATTGACCATGGACATCAATGTTCTTTCAATTGGAAGCCGGGATCATGGGTATCAACCATGTGACAGGCAATCGCACAGATTGTAGATAACAAATGGTCCTCTAGAAGCAAACTGGTCCATGGACATCCACATGGTTTCTGGCTGCAACACAGAACACAGAACTTAGCATGTTATCTTGTGGCAACATGGATCACAGCCATCAACATGGCCTCTGATAGCAGCACAGACTATAGTTGTCCCTTGAGGAGACTTAATCCAGAAGACTCAATTGGAAAAAATGAACCATTTTTTATCTCTTACATCCTGCTGCTACTCAGAGTCATAGTGATCATGCTGCTGATCTGAAGTTGTCTGAAGCCAGAGCTTGTGTGACCTCTAGACTGCTGTATACCATACTGTTTTTATTGCCAGATGCCCGGAAGGTACCCTGGGCATGACCACTGTGGGCAGTGCTGCACTATCTATGTTATCCTTCTCACAGTCCTGTAAGCAGTGGTAGTAGCAGCACCAGCAACAGCAGCAGTGGCACTGGTGGTGGCTGCTCTAAGTCATAGACCAGCTGGCAAGACAAGCTGCAGCATTAGGCCAGTGGAATGACAAGGCCAGTCAAGCACATGTAGACCAAAGACCAGCCCTATTGGAAGCTATGTACTCCTTTGTCTGTGCTCCCATATCTGTGGTTACTGCATCTCTACTTCTGATTATAGCATTATTAAAGGAAGATATGCCACTTAAACTGAAAATGGTACCCATAAGACACATAAAATAAGTAACTCAAGTCATGAAAATTTCCTCTAGAATGATTAGTCATTGCAATCCAAATGATTCATAAAATAGTAGAGACTTCAGCAGTTGGCCTTGGTTTTCTCTCAGAGTTTAAAGGTAAACTTCTATTACTAAAGACATTAGACTTAGGACATAGGATGTAATGATTGATCGGGATCTAATTTAAAGTCTCTTTCCGATAGTCTAGCATCTGTGGTACTAGAAAATACTATGCAAGTTGCTAATGAAGGAAAAGTTTCCACACTAAACAGTAACACCTCTTCTTTCAGTAACATTTTGTTGCTATGACAAAACATTATGACCTAGGATATACAAAAGAAACCCCTTTTCTATTTGGAGCTCATGTTTACAGAGGGTTCTAGTCCATGACCATTTTGACAGAAGGATGGGATGACAGGCATGCAGGCATGGAATTGAGTTAGTGTCTAATATTTTATAACCTTATCCGAAAGTATAAATTATAGAAAGCTACCTGAGAATGACATGAGCTTTTGAAACATAAAGAAGCCTTACAACAATTCCCATATACGGTTTTTAGAGCCCACTTATTAGAGTTATAGAGTATGTAAGTAAACAATTCACAATACTGGTTTCATATAGATTCCTGTAGAAATTCTCTATTCTTTCTTTACTAATCTTTTTCTTTCTACCTTTTAATTTTTTGTTTGTTAAAATTAAAATATAATTATATTCTTTTCCTCATTCTCTTTCTTCCCTCTAGTACCGTCTAAGATCCTTCCCTCCAGTTCATTACACTGCTTCTTCCCTCTCAAAATTCATATACATATGTATGCAAAAATATTTTAATACAACTTGCTATATCTGATTTGGTTTCCTCTGTGTATGTATGGCCTCAGATCTAACTACTTTGTATTATAAAACCTTGTATTAGAAAAAATTATTTAATTGGCCTCTTTGGGGTTGGGCACCAATTTGTAGTAGAAATTATTTAAACCCCAAATTTGCCACTGTAAGGTCTTCTACCCGATGAAGACCAGTAAAGGAAAACACAACTCAATAATTATGGTATAAATAGCATGCCTGGATTGGGCAGGTTTACCGGTACACTACTCTAATCCCCGGCTATGAGATCCCTTATAACTTGTGGTTATCCCAGGCCTTGTCCTTGTCCTCCGAGCTCCGGCTCCTCTGTCGTTGGCTTCCTTATATCTCCAGCTTCCTTCTGCCTGCTTCCTCCTGCTTCTACTTCCCAATCTCTTCTTCTCCTTTGATTCCTTCTGCTTCTCTCCTTCCTCTCTGTTGACTGCCTCTTATATCAAATTCCTCTCACCCTCTCCTCCCCTAAGCCTTTTTCACCGCCTCCCCTTCTACTGCCCAATCTCTGGATCTAGCCTTTATTTTACAGGTTTTAATTGGACAGAAGGCTTACAAGACGTCACCTGTGTACAGATTCAATCATCCTCTGCATCCCCTCCCAGAAGGGTGGAACTAGGATCAAAATACAAGGCTGGGGCTATCCACAACATTGATTCAATCCTCCTCTGCAGCCCCTACAAGGATGGTGGAACTAGGATCAAAATACAAGGCTAAGGCTATCCACAACAAAACCTATTATTGAGTTCATCATTATGAGAAGCAAATTCTTGCTCTTTTTTTTCCCCAAAATACTTTTTTTATTGGATATTTTATTTACATTTCAGATGTGATGCCCTTTCCACATCTCACCACCCAGGAACCCCCCTCCTCCTGCTTCTTCTTTTTTTTTTTTCTTAGTAACTTTTTAAAAAATGTTAATCAAAGGCTTTATAAGTTTGGTAATGCTCAGTAACAAGATGCCCATACAATCAGAAGTGTAACCCAATACCCAACCTAGATATACCAATTATCTTTGACTGGCAGAGACATGTAAACATCCGCCTCCATGTTCCGCTCCCCCCCCCCTCTCTCATCTCCTAGCTCCTCCTCTTCCTATTCTTACTCCTCCCACCTTAGCTCCTCCTACAGATCACCCTTCCTGTTAAGATAACACTTTTCTCTCAAAATACAATTAGAGCACAGCTATAAGAATTTTTATCAGTAAGGTACAAGATAGACCTAATACCCAGTCCATCATTTTGTTGACTAAACATAACCTCTGTCATCTCTCCTAACTAAAAGACTTAGTTCTGAACCTGGCTTTTTCTTGGCTTTAGAATGAATGTCAGCTGAAAACCATCCTCTCAAGTCTTTCCTCTCAAAGTAAATAGCCAGGATTGGCTATGAGACTACAAGTCTTCAACCCTGTCAGAAATCCAGAATGACTGAATTAACTGAAATTATGGGAAGCACAAAGCATAGATTCTAAAACTTAGCCAATTTATTATAGAAACCGCTGAACACTGGACAGTCCCTATACTACAAAACGTTAGAGCATCCGATCGATCTTCAGCCATCTGGCCCAGGATCATCTCACAGAGCTAGTTATTCAGAATTATTAAGGTCTTGGCAGATATAATCAGTCGACTATTCTGCAAGTGTGTCCTTTTCAGGACAGTAATTTGTCTGTAGATGAAAAGAGGAAATTCTTGCCTAGTGACTGTCTCACCACAACTGGAGTAACTCCAAAGATGTTCAATTTCTTCTAAGAATCCAAGACAGGAAGCTGTCAGAAAGACACAGGTCTCTAATCAAAATGAACATTAATACAGAAATGTTTGTAACATCAATTCTGTGGACTTCTGATGTTTTGAAAACCAACTGTCCATGTAAGCCAATCTGGACTGTTGTCTGTTAAGTCCTCTCAGCTATTTCTAAATAAAATATAGAAAACACCTAACAATAAACTCAGAGCCATGAATTTGCTATAGGCCCTTAACTCACAGGCTAACCATCTCAAATCAGTTAAAAAAGTTAAAGAAGGACTAAGTCTAAGACTTGTATTCCTAAATGTGTTATATAGGCATTACTCCCTGTTCCAACAAAACCATTACTTTTCCCTAGAAAGACAGCCCAATAATAACCACCTCAGTCCCTAAGCCCAGGGAATAGGGGTGACGACTTTTCATTAACTTCTTCAAGCTGATTGTGGGCATTGAGATATTAGAAGAGGGGCAGGGGGGGGGAGTAAATTGATAAGCCTCTGACATCTGTGTCTTCACTGCATTCAGCTGAGATTCCAGGACATCAGAGGTTCGAGCAGGTCTGCTCAGCTTGCTTGATGAGAAGATACTCCATGGTTGTGTATTCTGCAATATATAATTCTCAAAACAAATTTTAGTATCAAGATATTTTTTTGTTTAAATTCTGGAATCTAGTCTTCTGGTAGCCTGTCTCTATTATATCTAATCCATATAATTATGGGAGTTTCTATGAGGGTGTGCTCCCACCATCCTCTCATTCCCACTTCCCTACTCTCAAATTCTCCAACACTAGGGAATACAAACTATTGGGTACCAAGGCCCTCCACTTCGACTGATGCCTGACAAGGCCACCCTCAACTACCTATAGAGGTGGAGCCATGAGTCCCTCCCTTTGTGTTCACAGGCTGGAGGTTTTAGAATGGCTACCCCATCTTGTTTCTTAGGACCATTTGCTTGAAAATTTGTTTTCCAGCCTTTTACTCTAAGGTAGTGTCTGTCTTTGTCACTGAGGTCTGTTTCCTGTATGCAGCAAAATGTTGGGTCCTGTTTACTTATCCAGTCTGTTAGCCTAAGTCTTTTTATTGGGGAATTGAGTCCACTGGTGTTAAGAGATATTAAGGAACAGTGATTGTTGTATCCTGTTATTTTTGCTATCAGACATGAAATTATCTTTGTATGGCTATCTTTTTTTGGATTTATTGGAAAGGGATTGCTTTCTTTCTCTGTCTAGGGTATAATTTCCCTCCTTGTATTGGAGCTTTCCTGCTAATATCCTTTGTAATGCTGGGTTTGTGGAAAGATATTGTGTAAATTTGGTTTTGTCATGGAATATCTTGGTTTCTCCATCTATGGTAATTGAGAGTTTTGCTGGGTATAGTAGCCTGGGCTAGCATTTGTGTTCTCTTAGGGTCTGTAGGACATCTATCCAGGATTTTCTCACTTTTATAGTATCTGATGAGAAGTCTGGTGTAATTCTGATAGGTCTGTCTTTATATGTTACTTGGCCTTTTTCCCTTACTGCTTTTAATATTCTTTCTTTGCTTTGTGCATTTGGTGTTCTGATTATTATGTGATGGGAGGTATTTCTTTTTTGGTCTAGTCTATTTGGCATTCTATAGGCTTCTTGTATGTTTATGGGCTTCTCATTCTTTAAGTTAGGGAATTTTTCTTCTATAGTTTTGTTGAAGATATTTATTGGCCCTTTAAGTTGGGAATATTCACTCTCATCTATACCTATTATCCTTAGGTTTCATCTTCTCATTGTGTTGTGGATTTCCTGGATGTTTTGTGTTAAGAACTTTTTGCATTTTGTGTTTTCTTTGACAGTTGTGTCAATATTTTCTATGGTAACTTCTGCACCTGAGATTCTCTCTTCTATCTCTTGTATTCTGTTGGTGATGCTTGCATCTATGACTCTTGAATTTTTTCCTAGGTTTTCTATCTCTAGGGTAGTCTTCCTTTGTGATTTCATTATTGTTTCTACTTCCATTTTTATGTCCTGGATTGAATTTTTCAATTCCTTCTCCTGTTTGGTTGTGTTCTCTTGTAATCTTTAAGGGATTTTTGTGTTTCCTCTTTAGGGGCTTCTACCTGTTTACCTGTGTTCTCCTCAAATTCTTTGAGAGTGTTATTTATGTCCTTCTTAAAGTCCTCTGTCATCATCATTAGAAGTGATTTAAATCTGAATCTTGCTTTCCTGGTGATATGGGGAATTCAGGACTTTCTAGTCTGGGAGAACTAGGTTCTAATGACGCCAAGTAACCTGGGTTGCTGATGCTTTTGTTCTTGTGCTTGCCTTTCTCTATCTGGATCACCTTAGTGCTACTTGCCATGTCTCTTACTGGAGCCTGTCTTTCCTATTATCTTGGTTGTTTCAGAACTGTGTGGGGTGGGTGTTACTACTGGGGTTATAGCTGGGGCCCAAGATCTGCTCAGTGCTCTGGTGCAGACTGGAAGGAACCAGTGCTCCAGGCCAGGAGTGAATTCCTGGGTCCTAGAGGGTCCCAGTTACTCCCTGTTTGTGGGGGGTGGTGTTGCTGTCTCCTTACCTAAGATACTGCCAGGGTTAGAGCTCCTGGGAGGCCTGCTTCCTCTGGGATTTATGAGATTGGGTGCAGAGCAGCCTCCCGGGATCTGCTCAGTGCTCAGGCCCAGACCAAATTCACCCTCTTTTAGCCAGCATTAGTAGTCTGTATCTCTTTAGTTCAAGGAACTGATATGTTTTTTCCAGTATTTCCAAGAGATGTGTGGGAATGCCTATTGATATTGCTATAGTTCAGGTAGGGTTTATGCAGTCATTTCTATGTGTATTAGTCAAGTTTTCCTATAGTAACAGGACTTACAGAATAAAATTCTCTCTCTCTCTCTCTCTCTCTTCTATATATATATATATATATATATATATATATATGGATGATTTATAAGAATAACTTATAGGCCATGATCTAGTTAATCTAATAATCATTGGATATGATTGAAAAGTCTAACAATCTAGTAGTCATTCAGTCCACAAAGCTGGGTCTCACAGTAAATATGGTTAGAATCCCAAAGAAATAGTGTCTAAAGTCAGTGAAAGAATAGATTTGCTATTGAGGTGGCTTTGTTGAAGGAAGGTATGCCCCTGGGGATCAGTTGAAAGCTATGCTTTAACAGTTTGTAGTTCATGTCAATCATGACTCTCCTGTTGAATTTTTCTTCAAGTTATCTAGGAAGAGGAAACTTAATTGAGAAATGTGTCCACCAGATTTTCTATAGAGAATTATGTGAGAATTTTTTTAATTGCTCACTGATATGGGAGAACACAGTTTACTATGTGTGGTAGTAAGCTTGGGCAGTTGGTCCTGTGGTGAGTGTAAAGCTAGGAGAAAGAATGTATATCCTCTCTAGCAAAATTCAAACCAATTGCTTTTACAGGCCAAGTAAGTGGTCAGAAGTGAAAAAATATATTCAATGAGATTATATAGACTCAGAAAGCTATATTTAGATATAGATATATGTTTGTATAAATATATATGCAATAGCTATTGAAGAAATATAGTTCATGATTTGAAAGAGAATGGGAAGGGAAGAATATATTTGTAAGGTCTTAGAGACAGGAAAAGAGAAGAGAGAAATGTGTTTAGACACAACGCATAAACCTCATGAAACTCAAGAAGAAGGAGGAAGACCAAAGTGAGGGTGCTTTTGTCCTTTTTAGAATGAGTATCAAAAGATTCAACCAGAGCTCCCAGGATCTAAACCTCCAGCCTGAGAACAGACAGGGGCAAGTTGTCCTCTGAGAGGCTCTAACCAGCAGCTGACTCAGACAGATACAGACATCCAGAGCCAAACAGTGGATGGAGCTTGAGGATTCTTATAGAAGAATAGGGGGAAGGATTGTGGGCCCTAAGGAGATAGGAACTGCACAGGAAGATCAACAGAGTAAACCAACCTGAACGCTTGGATCTCTCAGAGACTGAATCACCAACCGTGGAGCTTACCTAGTCTACACAGATCTAGCTCCATGGGCTGGACCTAGGCGTCCCTGCACATATGTTGCAAATGTGCAGCTTGGTTTTCATGTAGGTCTGAAACATCTGGAGTGGGGGCTATCCCAAAACATGCAGCCTGTATATGAGGTATGGTCTTCTAGCTGGGTGCCTCATCTGGCCTCAATGGGAGAGGAAGCACCTAGCCTCTCAGAGACTTAAAGTGGCAGGGTGGGGGATACAGGAGGAGGGGGTACTCAGAAAAGAAGAAATGGGGAAGGATTGTGGGAGGGGGTGACTGGGACGGGTTATAAAGTGAATAAACAAAAAAATAAAATTAAAAAAGAAAAAAAGAATTTCAAAAATAAACTAATTTTTTTTTTTTAAAAACAGAAAATATAGAAAAAAAAGGACACTGAGAAAGCTGGAGAGAGCAAGCCAGCAAGCCAGTAAGCAGCATTTTTCAAGATCTCTATTTCAATTTCTGCTTCTAGTTTATTGCCTTGAGAGCCTTCCTTGACTTTGCTCAACACAGTATAATCTGGGAGAATAAAACAAACAAATCACATTCTCCCCAAGTTGCATTTGGCTATTGTGTTTATCACCATAAAATAAAACTCAGAAAAAATTTCTTTAGTTTTTTATGGAATGTGGCCACTAAATTTTATTTTCAGAGCATAAGTACAAATAGATGTTTAAAACACAACTTAAAATTTTCTGATGGGGCTCTTTTTGTGTACAACTGGTTATATTTATATTTCACTTTTGTGTGATCACAAAAGCAACTTTTTTCAAAACAAGAACTTTTTAAGCATGTTTTATTGTTTTCCAAGTACATATTTTCCAGTAGAAAGGAAAATATATATATATATATATATATATATATATATATATATATATATATATCATATGTAACAACAATAATTTAAAAATTTGAGTGTGGAGTGTATTGAAAGGGATAGAGGGATGGTAGCTGGAAGTGACTAGAGAGAGAAAAGGGGATAGGGCAAAGTGATGCATTTCTATTTTAATTAAAAGTAATTTTAGCTGGTGAGGTAAACCTAGAAAATGTTATGTCTAGATTGAGAGGTGAAGGAGACTGTATCTACACTGGATAAAAGCATAAGAAATCTTCAGTTTTAAGGGTTGAAAAGCTGACTGAGAAGTTTAACTGCTCAATTTGAACTTTCAAGTAATCAATAAAAGACCATCAGTATCAGAAAGAGTTTTCAGACAGAGAGATTATCTGAAGTCCAAAGGTCCTTTGACACAAATAAGCTGGTTTTGCTCAGAATGTAGTAAAGTTTGCAATGTATTTAGGGGTAAGGTGGAATTTTATACTGAGATAGTCAGAGCTTATGCCATCCATGTAGGTGCATTTAAGGTAAATTCCAAGAGTTTTATTAGAGTAAATGAGTAGAAAATTGTTCATGAAGTACACAGCAAAGAAATTGACATGGGGTAAGTGGTTAGTGTGTGTTAGTGGTGATGATATGTATTTGAGTAGTGAAAGCAGTGAAATTTCTATGTTTTAAATAAAGCTCTGTGATTTCTGGGTTTGTGAAGAATGCATTTCAGTTTAGAGTTATACAAGTGTGAGAGGATACAAGTAGAGACAGTAAAAGTAACTAGCATCTCTTGTAGCTTTTTAAATCAGAGATGTGGTTTCACATCATATTTGGGGACAGGAAGGAGCCACTGAATCTTTCTCATGAGGAAAATGCTGTGAACAAACAGAAGCATCAATATTATTACATGTAAGGCTGCATCCACCTAAATATCAATTGGATTTTTCATATTTAATCCTTTAATTTTATTGACATTTTGGTTAAACAATATGTTATTTGTAGGAAAAGCTTTAAAGTATTTTAGTGACATTCTCTTTTCTCTTTTTACAACATTTAAAAATTTCATGTATAATACTTTGTATATCCCCTTCAAATTATCCTTGTATCATCTGACAACTTATGACACTTCCTATTTTAACCTATTTCAAGTTACTTTTATTTATTTATTTATCTATCTATCTATCTATCTATCTATCTATCTATCTATTTATTTATTATTTATAACCTATTAAATCTAGCCTATTAAGACCTGGTCACATTTTCATGCATGTGTCATCTGTTGGAAAATATTATTATCATCAGCCACAATCTCAAAGAATAATGACTCCTGATCCCTGAGAAACAATCAGTTGCCAAGTAGGAACCTTGAGAGTACCTCCAACAACTATTTTGGCATTTATTTTATTCTATCTTTAGTAGGCCTTATGCAGGTAATCACAGATGCTATGAGTTCATTATTGTGTTAACCATTTCAAGTCCAGAAGACAGCATTTCACAGCACTGCTTGTCATCTTCAACATCTCACATTAAGATTCATTTTTTGACTCATTTACTGAGCATTGATGTGTGTATGGGCTTTATAGTTGATGTTGGTCTTCCATTTAGGGATGGATACTCAGTCTTTTATTTTCTGCACTTTGATAAGTTATTCATCTCTCCTTTGGCTCTTGTCAAATGTAAAAAGAAATTTATCTTTTTGAGAATAGACTGGGGACATAGGTATAATCCTTTGCACTTAGAGACAATTTTCCATAATTCACATTGAGCAAAATAAAATACAAGGTTCTATGACATGCCTAGCATGAAAATTTGACCAAGATTATAGTATCAAGTATGGAATTCCTTCATGTGGATAGGCTTTATATCCACTGAGAAAGAAATTAGTTACCACATAACAGTCATATACTATTGCACCCGTGGGTACATTTTGTATGTATGCTATTATGACCAGCAATATCTAGTGCTAAATAAGGAAAGTGATGTTTTTTCTCTTCCAATAATCTACAAAGAACTTTCTCGTGCTATGTAATCTAACCAGATGGGAGGTTTTCCCAATTGCTTTGAGATAGTTATCTCTGTGCCCTGCATCCAAAGTATGCATTATTTCCAGCAATAGAATCTTACCATCTAATCATGGTGAGAAACTGAAATCAGAGACAATAGGATTTGTTATTTTAGAGATCTCTAGGACCTCCTTGATAAGAAACTTTGAATGGCAATATCACATGCTTTGCCTCAGTGTTCTTTGATTGGTCTAAAAATGAGTTTACAGCCGGGCGGTGGTGGCGCACGCCTTTAATCCCAGCACTTGGGAGGCAGAGGCAGGTGGATTTCTGAGTTCGAGGCCAGCCTGGTCTACAGAGTGAGTTCCAGGATAGCCAGGACTACACAGAGAAACCCTGTCTCAAAAAAAAAAAAAAGAAAAAAAAAATAAATAAATAAAAATGAGTTTACTAAGTGATTTTATTTAAGTTCCTCCACTTGTAACATACTTATGCAAAAGATTGAAAATATGATTTCTAACAAATACACATATTTTTATTTGAGAATTCTAAGCACAGAACTTCAAAATGATGCTGTATATGAAGGGAGATAGGCATGATATTCATGGCCGATATAGTAATCACTATCTTATGTAGAGGAATCTGTTATTTGTGAAAACATAATTGATCAGTTTTTAAAAGATTTAGATTGTATCTCCTTGAGCTGGAGTTACAGGTTCTTTGAAACATTCAATATAGATGCTGGGAATCAATCTTATGGCCTTTGCAAAGAACATTCAGTATGCTTTAATGTTTTAATATCTTCCCTTCTTTCATAGTCCTGAATTACCGGTTCTATGATTCAAAGTTGTTTCACTTCCTAAAGAAATTTCTGTTCATCTGAAAATCTTGTCATTATTTTAATTTGTAAAATGACATTCAAAATATCAATCTTTTAAAGATGATGCTTATTTCAGGGTCAAATCAGATAGCCATTATTCTTTATGGATATTAATTTTATATGTATATTAAGGGCAATTGGGAAGATATTTATGCAGCTAATTTATGACATGTGTCATTTAGAATATCCTCTCAATACTAAATTAATCAATGAATTACAGTGTTATATTTATGTAGCATTGATTATCAGATTTATGTTTAAGCTAGGACTCTAGATTTAAAATATCTGAAATTCTATTTTTATTATATTAATGACCATTTCCCTATTGCGTTATGAACATTTGTAATAGTTGATAACATCAAATAATTAAGACAATATTATAAAAATATTGAATTGAACATTCAAGGGAATGTTCAAATTTTAAGGGATACAGACATTGATATTTTCCTGTAGTTAGTGAACTTCATTTTTAATCCAGAATATCCTGTAGAATTTCTACAAGATCTAAGTGTCCTTACTTGTGAAGATTCTACAGTGCTCAATAGAAAAATCTGATATTTGAGTTATACATGTGACTCAGTCGTTGGAGTGCTTGGTTTATATACATGTTGTCCTGAGTTTGATTTTCAGCACTTCACAAACCATGCACAGTCACTCAGTCCTCCAATCTCAGCACTCAGAGGGTAAAAATAGGAGAATCTAAGATTCCAGGTTATCCTTGATTATATATGTAATTTGAGGGCATCCTGTTATACATGACATCTTGGCTCAAAAAAGAAAGAAAGACAACAATAATGACAAGAACAAATGTACATATTATCTTGACTCAAAAAGACATGAGAAAAACACCAAAGACAAATCTATTATTTATTGTTACTAATAAGAGTATTATCATTACTTAGTATTTTATGACTCCATGAAGCTCTAAGTTGTTCTTAGGTAATCATTGTTTAGGTTCAGTTCACCAATGTCAAATAATTAATCATAGACCTTAAAATACAATTAATCTGGTAAGAGAAATGGGAAAGGGCATATCATCATGGAAAGGTAGGAGGCAAATATAGAAGATGGTAGAAAGAAAGAATAAGGGAATTTTAGGATATAAGTGATATGATAGAAGAAATGGCAGAAGGAAGGGCTCTCTATGGACAGCAGAAGTAGGTAAATATAAGAGGAGACTGAATTACAGTGGGCTATATGCTGTCATGCTGGTCCTTGGAATATAAGCCTTCTAAACTTCTTAACTTGCTCCTCTTAACTTCTGAGGCATCTCTCCTTTACCAATAGCAATTTTCTTTCCAAAGATCTATTAATTTTTAAAATATTGGTGCTATATAAACATTGTTTAAATCTAGTCGTTGGTATTTTTTGAAATTTTTAATTATGTATGACTAAATTATCACTACAGAGTCAAAAGCAGAGGACTAAATACAAGTAATGTATTATAAATCTATTAGACTTATGTTTTAAAGCCATAATAGTAATTCTTTTGCCCATGCTTTTAAACTCTTTTTGACATGTTCTTTCAACAAACTTTAAGAAATATTTTTCAAACAAAAAGAAATATTTTCATGTATTAATGAATGACTGCAACCTTATTTTATGTTAGGACTTGTGTTATTACAAAGGAAAAAATGTTAGGAAGGTTCACTTGAAATCAGAGTTGAATTTAAGGTAGTTACAAAAATAAAGGCAATATATACAGTATTTAGGGATGTTACATTGGGGTTTTTTTTGTTGTTTTGTTTTGTTTTGTGTGTGTGTGTGTGTGTGTGTGTGTGTGTGTGTGTGTGTGTGTATGTATCTATCTGCTCAGAGTGTCAGACTGACAATTTTAAAAATTAATGATTTTGCTTCCCTTATGATATATATGGTTTGCAGACATTTGAGCAATTTAGAGAAGTATTCTCTTTGGAGAGTAGGCATACAATTTTCTTCCCTGTCTTGAAAAATTACTTGTACTACAGAACCATATATTTTTTAATCAATATGCTATCAGAGTATTAAGGATCATGTGCCAAATACTAAGTGAAAACACTTCTGTTTTTTTTCTTATATTTGCAATACAGATAATGCAAAAGAATAATTTCGTGCCATAATATTAGAGAGCAGAATATATATATTTGTGTGTGTGCATGTGTGTATTCCACTTTTAACTGTTAAGTGTTCTCATGTGCCATTCATCAATTAATTCCTCCTATATCACAAATAGCTTCTTTCTAGATTGAAAGAACTTGTATGTATTATATAAAGAAACTTCAGGTGGATGTTATATGTAGCCATGATTAAGTAACAATCTTTTATTTGATAAAAAGTTTTAATTTATGTCTCAATTCTGTGATTTATATTTAATAATGAGTAGCTTGATGCTATTCTCATATGTATTTTCATTTTTTAATTTTAATTTTCATTAAGAATTTCTAATTTCTGAAAATAATACTCAGCATAAAATGCCAGCTATATTTATTAATGGAACACACTGATTCTTAAATTGCATGGAAATTTATGGAATTCTTATATTAGTTATATGTGTCTATGTATGAATGTTGGAAAAGATTAGACTTTGCTACATTTGAATTTCCCTCATCCAGCTTTTTAAATTTAATTTAATTTTTTTTGTACTTACTCACTTTATACCCCATTCACTACCCCTCATGGTCACCCCTTCCACAATCCTTCCCCCTTCCTCCTCTCCTTTTCCTCTGGGCTTGTGGAGGCCCATCTGGGTATTCCTCCAACACTAGAAATTCAAGTCTCTTCAAGGCTATGTGCTTCCTGTCCTACTGAGTCCAAACAAGGCTGCCCAGCTAGTAGAACAGACCCTACCTACAGGCAACAGCTTTTGGGATAATCCCCATTCCAGTTGTTCAGGATCCATATAAAGGTCAATCTTCACATCTGCTACATATGAGCTGGAAGGCCTAGGTCCAGCCTGTGAATGTTCCTTGGTTTGTGGTTGAGAAAGTGAGAGACCCAAGGATACAGATTAGTTTACACTGTTGGTCTTCTTGTGGAGTTTCTATCGCCTTTGGGGCCCACAGTTCTTCCTCCTTTTTCCATGAATCCCTAATCTCTTATCCACTGTTTTGCTGTGAGTGTTGTACCTGTGTGAGTCAGAGGTAAGTTGAAGCCTCTCAGAGGACAACGTGCTCCCTTCCTAAAACATAACAGAGTATCATTAATAGTGTTAGGGACTGCTACTTGCTCATGGAATAGGTCTCAAGTTGTGCTGGTTATTGGTTGCCCATTCCCTCACTCTCTATTCCATTTCCTGTGCCTGTGTTACTTGTAGACAGGATAAATTTTGGGTTGAAAGTTTTATGGGTGGGTTATTTACTCTATTGCCCCCTTGACATTCATGTCTATCTACAGCAGGTGGCCTATAGGTTCCATATCATTGCCAATGTAATGAGTCAGAGTTAAAGTCGCATGCACTGATTCTTGGGTGCCTCTTTTATCCCAGGTCTCTGTCTACTCATGAATATTCCCCTACCAACCTCCACATCTCAACAGTTGCAGATTTTTATTCATTCTCATGGCCATCTAGCCATCTCACCTGTCCTGTTCCACACCTGATTTTGAACCACCTATCCCCCTCACCATTTCCCCTCTCTCCCAGCTCCCTCCCTCTATCTGCCTCTTATCCCTATTACATTATTTATTCTGAGTAAGATTCAAGCTTCCGTGCTTGAACCTTATTGATTAGCTTCTTCAGGTTTGTGGAGTGTAACATGGTACTGTATTTTATCTCTAATATATATTTAGAGGTGAGTACATGCCATGCATGTAATTGTGGGACTAGGATATCTCACTCAGGATGATATTCTCAAGTTCTATCCATTTGACTGCAAAATTCAGGATACCTTGGTTTTTAATAGCTGAATACTATTTCATTGTGAAGATTATCAGAGTTTCTTTGTGCATTCTTCAGTTGGAAGACATCTAGGTTGTATCTAGATTCTGACTATTATAAATAAAGTGGCTATAAACATATTTTAACAAGTCTCTTTGTGACATGTTGGAGCATTTTTTGAATATATGCTCAGGAATGGTATAGGTGACTCTTGAGGTAGAAATATTCCAAGTTTCCTGAGAAACTGCCATATTGATATATGGTGGTTATACAAGTTCATACTTCCACCAGCAATGGAGGAGTGTTCCCCTTGCTATATATCCTCACGAGTGTATGCTATCTTTTGAGGTTTTTAGCTTAGACACTGACATGGGTGTAATACGAAACATCAAAGTTGTATGGATTTTCATTTCTCTGATCACTATGAACTTTGAACATTTCTTCTCTCTCTCTCTCTCTCTCTCTCTCTCTCTCTCTCTCTCTTACTGGATAGTTCTTTATTTACATTTCAAATGTTATTCCCTGTTTAGATCTCCCCACTGGAGACCCCCTATCCCATTACTCCTCCCCCTGCCTCTATGAAGGTGCTCCTCCACACACCCACCCACTCCCACCTTCATGCCCTGCCATTCCCCTACAGTGGGGCATTGAACCCCCACAGGACCAAGGGCCTCTCCTCCCACTGATGTCCAACAAGGCCATCCTCTGCCACATATGTGGCCAGAGCCATGGATCCCTCCATGTGTACTCTGATTGGTGGTTTAGTCCCCAGGAGCTCTGGGATTCTGGCTGGTTGACACTGTTGTTCCCACCATGGGGCTGAAAATACCTTCAGTTCCTTCAGTCCCTTCTCCAGCAACTCCTTCGTGGGCCCTGTGGTCAGTCAAATGGTTGGCTGTGAGCATCTGCCTATGTATTTGTCAGGCTCTGGCAGAGCCTCTCAGAAGACAGCCCTATCAGGCTTCCTTAAGCAAGCACTTCCCAGCATCCACAATAGCATCTGAGTTTAGTGACTGTACATGGGATGGATCCCAGGTGGGGCAATCTCTGGATAGCCTTTCCTTCAGTCTCTGCTCTACACTTTGTCTCCATATTTCCTCCTGTGAGTATTTTGTTCCCCCTTCTAAGAAGCACTGGATCATCCACACTTTGGTCTTCTTCTTTCTTGAGCTTCATATGGTCTATGAATTTTATCTTAGATATTCCGAGGTAAGTGTTTCTCAGTAATTCTAGATTCA
Source organism: Mastomys natalensis (assembly GCA_021653895.1). Taxonomy (NCBI): domain Eukaryota; kingdom Metazoa; phylum Chordata; class Mammalia; order Rodentia; family Muridae; genus Mastomys; species Mastomys natalensis. Next base: position 72,990 of record JAJTUV010003006.1, read on the forward strand.
TCTGTTGAGAATTCTCTGTTTTGTTCTGTACTCCAGTTTTCAAATAGTTTATTTGAGTTGTTGGTGTCATACTTCTTGTGTTCTTTGTAAATTTTGAATATTAGTCCTCTGTCAGATATAAGGATGGTGACGATCCTTTACCAATCTGTGTACTGCCTATTTGTGCTATTCACTGTAACTTTTTCTTAGAAAAGCTTTGCAGTTTCATTAGGTCCAACTTATCAATTGTTGATCTTAGAGCCTTAGCCATTTGTGTTCTGTGCAGGAACTTGTCCATAATACCAATGAGTTCAAGAGTATTTCCCCCTTTCTATTCTGTGGTTTTATGTTGAGGTCCTTGATCCACGTAATAGAATTTGAGTTGTCTGTTCTCATTCTTCTACATGTAGACATCCAATTAGTTAAGAACCAGTTGTTGAAGATGCCTTCAATTTTCCATTGTATGGTTTTGGCTTCTTTATCAAAAATAAACTATTCATAGATGCAGGGGTTTATTTCTGATTCTTTGATTCGATGACATTGATTAACACATGGGTTTCTGACCCAGTACGCTGAAGTTTTTATCAGTATTGTTCTGTAGTACAGCTTGAGGTAAGGAATGGTGATTCTTTCTGAAGTTCTTTTATTGTTCAGGATTGTTTTGTCTATCCTGGGTTATTTGGTTTTCTATAAAATGTTGAAAATTCCTCTTTCAAGATTTATAAAAAATGTGTTGGAATTTTGATGGAGATTGCATTGAAACTGTAGATTGCTTTTTGTAAGATGACTATTTTCTCTATGTTAATCCTACTTCTCCATAATAATGGGAAATCTTTCCATCTATTGATATCTTCTTCAGTTTTTTCAAGGGCATGAAGTTCTTGTCATACAGATATTTCGCTTGCTTTTTCATAGTTACTCCAAGATATTTTATATTATTTGTGGCTACTGTAAAGGTTATTGTTTATATAATTTCTTTCTCAGCCAATTTATCATTTGTACAAAGGTGGTTCACTGAATTCTTTGAGTTAATTTTGTATTGAGTCCCATTGCTGAAGGTGTTTATAAGCTCTAGGACTTCTGTAGTACAATTTTGGGGGTTGCTTATGTATACGTTCATTCATCATCAAGTGTATATGACTTCTTCCTTTCCAATTCCTATCCCCTCGATGTACTTTAGTTGCTTAATTGCTCTGGCGAGAACTTCAAGTATAATATTGTATAGCTAGTGAGAATGGGAAGTCTTGCATTGTCACTGATTTTTGTAGAAATGCTTTAAGTTTTTCTACATTTAGATTGATGTTGGCTATTGGCTTGCTGTATATCACTTTGATTATGTTTAGGTATGTGACCTGTATCCCTGATTTCTCTAATACCTTTAACATGAAGGGATGTTTGATTTTATAAAACACTTTTTCAGTGTCTAATGAAATAATCATGTGATTTTTTCTTTCAGTATGTTTATATGCTGAATTATGTTGATAGTTTTCATATATTAAAACATTCCTTTATGTCTCGAATGAAGTCTACATGATCTTGATGGATGATGTCTTTCATGAGTTGTTCCTGGATTCAGTTTGTATTTTTCCATCAATGTTAAGAAGAGAAATCGACATGAAGTTTTCTTTTTTGTTCAATGATTGTATGGTTTAAGTTTCAGGGTGACTGTGGTCTCATAGAATTAGTTTGACAGTGTTTTTTCTGTTTCTATTTTGAGGAATAGATTTTGTGGTATCTGAATTAGCTCCTCTTTAAAATTCTTGTAGAATTCTGCACCAAAATATCTGGCCCTGGAATTGTTTTGGTTGGAAGAGTCTTAATGTTTGTTTATACTTCTTTAGGGGTTAATGGGCCATTTAAATAGTTTACCTGATTTTGACTTAAATTTGGTAAGTAGTATCTGTCTAGAAAGTTTTCCATTTAATTAAGATTTTCTAGTTTTGTGGAGTACAGGTTTTTGAAGTCATACCTAATGATTCTTTGAGCTTCCACAGTGTCATTTATTATGTCTCCCTTTCAGTACTGATTTTGTTTATTTGGATACTGTCTCTCTGTCTCTTGCTTAACTTGATAAGGATTTGTCTATCTTGTTGATATTCTCAAAGAACAAGCTCTTGTTTTCATTGATTATTTTTATTGTTTCCTTTGTAACTGATTGATTTCAGTCCTGATTTTCATTATTTCTTGTCTTCTACTCCTCTTTGCTATGCTTGCTTCTTTTTCTTTTCTAGAGCTTTCAGGTGTGCTTTTAAATTGCTGATATAAGAATCTTCTAATTTCTTTCTTTTTTAATTGAATGTATTACTTATTTACATTTCAGACGCCATCCACTTTCCCCATTTCCCCTCCCTAAAAGATCCCTATCCTATCTCCCCTCCTCCTTTTGGCTATTATACCATTTTAATTACATGCAAGTATTAATGTCGGTTCTAGGTTGAGGAACTAGCAATACAATAGATGATTGAGGCACTACATGCTGTGAACTTTCCTCTAAGAACTGCTTTCATTCTGTCTCATGATTTGGGTACGTTGTGCCTTAATTTACATTGAATTCTAGAAAGTCTTTAATTTCTTTATTTCTTCCCTGATCCAGAGATTATTGAGTAGAGAGTTGTTCAATTTCTAAGAGATAGGCTTTCCAGTGTTTCTGTTGTTGAAGTCCTGTTTAATTCATGCTAGTCTGGTAAGATAAAAGGTGTCATTTCTGTTTTTTCTGTCTGCTGAGGCTTGCTTTGTGACTGATTATGGTCAATTTGGGACAGGGATCCATGAGGTGTTGGTAAGAATGTATTTTCTTTTGTGTTTAGGCGAAATATACTATAGATGTCTATTAGGTCCATTTGATTCATGTCTTTTAATTTCATTGTTTCTGTTTAGGTTTTTTGTTTTTTGTTTGTTTGTTTGTTTGGATATTCTGTCAATTGTTGAAGTGAGGTGTTGAAGATTCCCACTATTAATGTGTTGGGTTCCATGTGCAATTTAAGCTTTAGTGATGTTCCTTTTATAGATGTGGTTGCCCTTGTGTTTGTGGTACAGATGTTCTTAATTGAAATATCATCTTGGTAGATTTTCCTTTGATGAGCATGAAGTGTCCTTCTCTATCTCTTTTGCTTATTATTGATTGAAAGTCTTTTTTATGAGATACTAGGATGGCTAATACAGCTTGCTTCTAGAGTCCATTTGCTTGGAAAACTTTTTTTCAGCACTTTATTCTGAGGTAATAGCTATCTTCATGACTGAGGTGTATTTCTTGTATACAGCAGAATAATGGATCCTGTTTTCCCATCCATTCTGTTATCCTTTTCTTGGGAATTGGATTCATTCATGTTGAGTGATATTAATGACCAGTGAGTGTTATTTCCTCTGTTTTCAATGTGTGTGTTTCTTGTTCTTGCTAATACAGAATTACTTATTTCCTGTGGTTTCTTACATGTGGTTATTCTTCTTAGGTTGAAGATTTCCTCTTATTAGTTTCTGTAGGGTTGGACTTTGCATAGATATTGTTTGAATTTGAATTTGTCTTGAAATATCTTGGTTTCTCCATCTACAGGGATTGAGACTAGTTGGGTGTAGTAGTCTAGGTTGGCACCTGTTGGTTTTTAGAGGTTGCAAGACATTTTTTTAGGCCCTTCTAGCTTTTAGAATTCTGTTAAGAAGTCAGGGGTAATTGTGATAGGTCTGTCTTTGTATGTTACCTGCCTTTTCCCCTTATTGCTTTTAATATACTTTCTTTGTTCTGTAGATTTTGTGTTTTGATTATTATATGGTGAGAGGATTTTCTTTTCTGGTCCATTCTAATTGTTATTCTATAAGCTTCTTTTATGTTTTTAGGCATCTCTTTCATTAGGGTGGGAAGGTTTTCTTCTATGATTTTGTTGATAATATTTTCTGGGCTTTGGAGCTTGGACTTCAGCTGCTTCTATTCCTATTATTTTTATGTTAGGTCTTTCTTTAGTATTCAAAATTTCTTGGAAGTTTTATGTCAGAAAACTTTTAACTTTAGCATATTCATTTTCTGATATCTCAATTCCTCCCATTGCATCTTTTATGTCTGAGATTATTTCTTCCATCTCTTGTATTCTGTAGGTGAAGCTGGCATCTGTTAATCCTGTTTTCTGTCCTAGGTTTTCCATCTCCAGGATTTCTTAAGTTTGTATTTTCTTTATTGCTTCTATTTCCACTTTCATGTCTTTCAAGGTATAGTATAACCTTCACCTGTTTAATTGTATTTAGCTGTAAGTCTTTAAGGGACTTATTTGTTTGTTCTTTAAGAACCTCTATCTGTGTGATTGTATTTTCCAGTATTTCTTTAAACGATTTGTTCATTTCCTTTTAAAAGTTTTCTCTCATCTTGATAAGATTGAATTTGAGGTAATTTTGTCGTGTTTCAGTTGTTTTATGATATCCAGGGCTTGCTATAGTGGTGTAGCTGTGCTTTGGGATGTTATATTCCCCAGCTCTTGTTGATTGTGTTCTTTCCAGGGCCTTTAGACATCTAGATGGCTTTGTCCTTGGATGTTCTTGTTCTAGTAGGTATTGGGAAGGGGTGTACCTCAATTGTCATGGTGTGGCAGACCTCTGATGGATATGCTTGAGATATGTGGTTCTGAACCTGAAATTATGTATGGTCCAGGAGCCTTAGGTCTGACACAGGCAGAGAGGAATCAGGAAGATGGAGGTCCCACTGGAATGACAGGCTGCTCAGTTCATCTTGGCTTAGCCCAGAGGGCTTAGCCAGGAGGGATGATTCATGGGTGAAGGAAGTTTACCTATAAGTTTCAGGAGTCTGATGGAGGTGGAGAAGAAATAGTGGGAAAATGCAGGTTGCCTTGGGATAGCAAGATGATCAGGGCAGCATGGCCTGGGCCAAAAGACTCAGATAACAGGAAAGGTGGATGGAAGAAGGGAAGCTTACTTGTATGGCTCAGAAATCTAATAGACATGTAGGAGAAGCAGCAGGAGAATGGTGTTCCCCTGGGCTTCCAGGCTGGTCAGGGCCCACAAGAGGCTTTTTTTTTTTTTTTTAATTCTGTGTTTATTTTACTTATTTAACTTCTACTTGCTAGAACTTTCCACAGTATGATAAATGAAAGTTGAAAGTTGGTGCATTTTTGCCATGAACCTGGCATGGGTGATAAAACACTGGAATTTTTGAGGATGAATATATGAGCTATGGACTTTTATATATGCTTTGTTAGAGCAGATATTAAACTTGTTCATTCTTCACTGTTTTAATCTCACTAAAGATTTTACCAAACCTATGTATATATTTGTGTAGAATAACTATAAAAATAAAATATTTACTGGACCTAAAATATTGGGTAATTCCTTTTAAAACAAATTTTTGTTATTTATACAATATGGGTAAAACCAAATTCGTATACTATGTGCTTCTTTATGAAGAATTAAATCTTGGCTAAATAGTTGGAACTGTAATATAGAGCATTGCCATTTTTTTCTATTCTTATTTCATTATTTGATTGTTATATTATTTATCTATAATAATGCATTTTATTATGTAATTTCCATGGATATAAATAATTTATTCTAATTATTGTTGGCCTGTTATACTCTCATGTGGCACTCAAAGGCTCACTAATCCCTTCTTCTCAACTTGTTCCCCTTCTGTGTTTGTGTTCCTTTATTATGATTCAATGAATTTCATTAGGGTTGTCTACAGGAAAATGAATATGAGTATATTTATAGGAGTATAGAAACCTTACCATGACTACTAGTGAAGAATGTGTTGCATTAAGAATATGGGTGGATGCTGCTGCTCCAAGAATCCATAATTAGACAATAATCCCAATGCCTGATATGGACTAACCACCTTATAAGTTGTTGATTAGGGAAAACACAGAAGCCCTCTAAAACAATAAAGATAATTGTCATGGGTATTATTTGTTAACAAGTATAATAAGATCCTTTTTCTAATGTTGCTTCCTAACAGCTGGCTAGCCTATACAGGTACGAAAGGTGTTATTTAGTTTGCCAACAGAGAGCTTCCATTAAATGTCATAGTAAGCTATTGACTCTGTGTTCAACAGTTGCAACCAGGATATATAATCACACTGGTGCAATAGTGACAAGTCTGTTATGGAGGTAACAAAACACTTTCTATTTGTATCCAATCGTCACTCCTAAGGATGGAACTGGCATTTAGCACAATAAGCACAGTCAAAAGCTTGTGGTTAGGAAAGTCATAGGCTAAGTCCTAGTAGGAAATCTACTGCTTTCCTCTTGTTAAATGGACATTATATAAAGGCTATATTGTCTTCTCAGTAATAGTGTTTGCGGTCTCAGGGAAGCTCTCAGTTTCAGTCAGAGAGGTTTGTTTTGATTATGGTCAATGGTAAATGGAAAGACTCACAACTGGACAAAATAGCGAGGCTAAATGATGGGTGAATGGGCATCTTCAATATTTTCATAGTTAATTAATATTTTGATGTTATAATTTTCAACTCTGAGAATACGTCTTTCATGATTGTTTGAAAATTCATCCCTAATTGTGATCCAGAACATATTTAAAGATTCTTTTTATCATTACATATGAAACTTGAATTAGTAATTCGAAAAAAAAATTTTAAAATAACACTGTAGGAGGAGCTAAGGTGGGAGGAGTTAGGAGAGGAAGAAGAGAAGGAGTACGGAGGAGAGGAGGAAAAGGAAGAGGAGGAGCTAGGAGACAGGAGAGGAGAATGAGAGAGAAAGGAAATGGAGGTGGATGTTCATGTGTCTTTAGCAGTCAAAGGTAGTTGGTATATCTAGGTTGGGTATTAAGTTACACTTCTGATTGTATGGGTATCTTGTTACTGATCATCATCAAATATATAAGGCTTTGATTAATCTTTAAGCATTAGAGTCTCATCTTTCTACTGGGCCCACATGGATGGTGGGATGGTCTAGGCAATGCCCAGCCTTGCAGAGACAGTGTGGGAGATTGAGCCATCTCCCATGCTGACATCTCATGGATGGCAGGGCTAGTGTTTCTAGTTAGCTATTTCTAGCTACAGCAGGCACATGGCCTCTGACTGAGAAACATGGGGGCTGGTGAGGCAGAGCAGCTGCAGCTTAGATAGTTGGCCTGAGCCAGAGTCCGGTTTAAATAATTACCACAACACAACACAAACAATATGCTAATTGGATGCTTAAATATGAAGGTATAATAGTGGAAAAATATTGAAATTCCTTGTTGTCCATAATTATTATGTTTTTAAAACAGCAGAAAACTTAATATTCACTAAAACATCAACTAAAGTTTATAACACAACAGTCTTTGTATGGATTGAGGTATTTTAGGTAGCACATGCTGACAGTGTATGATGGGATGGCAACACTCTATAAAGTCTATTTGTCCTGTGTTGAGAACAAATGTTGAAGGGAAGACTCACAGTGAAACACAGATGGGCACTTCCAGCAGCATTTATTAAACTTTGTTTTGCTTTTTAATTAATTTGTATGGTTGTACATTTGGAAACTTCAACTATTCAAAAGACTTTTACAAAACACACTTTGTTAAGAAAACACATACAGAGCTGCAACCCATAATTAAAAGGTTGTATACATTTTATTAATTTTTTAAATCACAAAAGGATGTACAAATCAATCACATGCATTTTTGTACGTGCTGGAGTGACTGGGAATATTTTTTTTCAAAGGGGGAATATTTATTGTCAATTATGTTAATAGTGTACATAATAATATTTTTTTTGCTGTTGCTATTTCCTTATTTGAAACAAGGTCTCATTCTGTAGCTCAGTTAACTCCTGGTTCATTATGTTATGCACACTGGAAAGAACCTTGTAGTAATTTATTTTCTCAGTCTCTGAAATGCTTGGATTATGGATGTGAGGGTTAGGAATAGGGTTAAGGTTAGTTGAGTTAAAGAAAGGGTTCTTGCATCCAAGGGATAAATATTATTTTGTCATCATGTATTATCCTTTTACTGTATAGTTGAACTCAATTTATTCATATTTTGTTGGAGATTTTTTAAATTTATATTACCAGTAATAATTCACCTTCCTTTTTCGTTCTTATAACATCATTTAAATGTTACTAGAGTAACACTTGTCCTAGGAAATTATTTTAAAAGCTGTTCATCCTTTTCAACTTTGGAAAACTAATCAGATAGATTATCATTAATCATTTAAATGCTTGATAATATTCATCAGTGAAATCATCTGATCTAAGACTTTCATTTGCTGGAAAGCTTGCCATTGCTATGATCAGACCATTCAAATTTTCTGTTTCCATATGTTTTAGTCTTGATGGTTTGAGTGTTTACACTTATTTTCTTGGCACTTATCAATCCAATTTGGCTTGCAAATTTATTTAAATCTTCTTAATTACTTGCTAGTACAAATAAGTATTTATATATTTTGTTGAGTTAATCAAAACTTATTTTTATGCCAGGCAGTGGTGGTGCACACCTTTAATCCCAGCACTTGGGAGGCAGAAGTAGGCAGATTTCTGAGTTCGAGGCCAGCCTGGTCTACAGAGTGAGTTCCAGGGCTACACAGAGAAACCCTGTCTCAAAAAACCAAAAAAAATTTATTTTTGTTAATATATTACTGGTATATTATTTATAATATAATCTCTTTTTGTGGCATTCTGACTATTTAATTATCATTTAATTTTTTTAATATTAGTATTACTGCCAAAAGAAGATAAAGCAAAAGAAGAACCACAAAGGAACTTACCTTTGCAATTCATCTGGGCTTGAACTCTCAGTGCTGGGAAAACTCAAGAAAGTGTCCCAGGTGCACTATCAGAGGCTTATGCTGGTCTGTCAGGTTGCTTTCTATAGTTTGTGTTATAAAGACCACTATACACAAACAAGAAACATCTGTTCAGAGAAAATGTGAAACAAACTGAATGGGAACCATGAAGGGATGTCCTCATCACACGTCTAAAGTCATTATACCTATTATTCCCTACAACTCTTTGATCACTCCATTGTTTGTCCAAATGGCTCTTTTAGGACTAATATAGAGGCTAATGGATGGGGACTTCTGATGTGAAATAGGTTTTACTTTTCTGATGCTATGAGAATCCAATTCGTAGTAAGAACAGCAGTAGATGTGGGAGGAGGTGGGTATTACTTGGTGAAGTAGGGGAAGTAGAGAGTGTGATGAAGCTTCTCAATAATCCTACTTTCTGAGAGAGGGTGTGCTAGGAAGGACATACGTTTATATATACCTAGGTAGGACAGAGTGGAAACGTAAGGCTTCAATCTCTGTGAAAATGCTGAGCACAGCATCATTTTGGTTCCATTTGGTTGCCTTAGATTTCATGTCTTCTTCCTCTGGGACAATTCTTTAGTTGAAGTCATTTCCAAAATTGGCACACTGAGAGACATTTGTTTTTTTTAACTTGGAGGGCTACACAGAACTTCCTTTCTTGGTCTCAAGTAGCTTAGTAGAAGAGTCTTTATATTTCTCTGGCAAAGAGAAGATGAACATCATATTATGTTCTCTGCCACAGTTCACTGAAACAAGCTGCATCACTTGGAGAATTAGTATCTGGCTAAAAACATTCTTGGTCTTGGTTAGGTTTATCCATAGGTTGTCCAAGAGCCCCAGATCTCTAGATTCATCTAGGACAACTTGTTAATCATTGCTTCTTTTGGGACAAGCTGTTGTTCATCAAAATAGATGAGTGGTAATTTGATGTGTTTTACCATTGGCTCATCATGTTTCAGGCACTAGTGCCTCAAGATGGTGGTGTTTAAAGGGTCACCAGGATGACAGCGTCAGCTCAGTATCATCTATCATCTTCTCACCAATATTCTTTCTTCTGCACTGAAGAAATATGTAGGACAAGGCTTTTCAGTGCTTTTTGTAGCGAACAAACTGTAAGATATTGCAGTAGAACTCATGGTAATCAATCTTCAATGGCTTATGATATAGCTCAGAGAAGTCTACTAGAAATGAAAAGATACTCTGCTATGGATTTAGTCAAATGCCATTTGTGTTATATTAATCTGCTCCCCAAAATTGCAAGAGAATCTGTATACCCACAAATAAAAAACTGAGGGAAACCTTCTGTCATTTAGTTTTGATTGGAAAATAAAGTTGATGGTGGCTAATGGCTGGGAAGAGAAACAGATTTGGAAACTTTTAGGATTCCCAGGCAAGGGACCAAGGAGAGGAATAGCCACAAAACTGAGGAAGGAGAGAGACACCAGGCCTGAAAGATGGAGAAGACTGAGAGATAGTCATGTAGTCATGTAGGTGCCAGGGAATGCAGTGGAGGTGGCTGCAGGTTTAGGTTCAGGCAGCAAAGACAGAATATAGATTTTAGTTAAGTAATAACTTGGGAATATCAGAGAAGGGTACATAAACCGCATGGAAAGTTGCTTAGCCTTGAGCTGTTTAAGTTATATCAAATATAAATGGTGTGTGTGTGTGTGTATGTGTGTGTCTTTCATTTGGGAACCCAGAACATTGGGGTGGGTATCAGGAAACAAACACATGCACACCAAAGCCGCAGATATTTGAGTAGCATTAATTGGTTTCAACTACATCACTCTTGTCTTTTTATAACTTCTCAAACAGTAGGTAGAAAGGCTTTTCCAAAAAAAAATAAAGAAAGAAAGAAAGAAAGAAGAAAGAAAGAAAGAAAGAACAAAAACAACAACAAAGAAACAAAAATAAAAATACAAGAGAGACTTCTAAATCATCTCCAGTATCTCCTCAGTGTCTCTTCAGACAAAAATCTATCAAAACAGACCCTAAAAGAAGCAAGATCACAACACTACTTTAAAAAATAATCATTCTCCAAAACCTGATCCGCACTTTCTAGCATCACCTCACAATTAGTATTTATATCACTTCTCTTCTAGAGAACTTTGTCCCTTAGATAATTATTGAATTCACCAAGATAAAGGATGGTATCAACTTCATTTACAGGTTTTTTTTGATAGATAAAAGAAACGCATTTACCATACTACTGAAATTATCCTTGTCAACAATGAAGGCTGTCTCTATACTGTCATATCATCTCCAGGCTATGTCTGACATATGGTTATCAATTTCCGTGGAATTGGCTCTTCAACTTTGATTCTGTAGATGGAGATGATGAGATGCAGATTTCAGGAAATTTCCCTGGAAGCATAGCTTACAGCTCTTGATCTAATTTAAAGCTGTCAAATTGCTGAGGCAAGTGGGCCAAGACCTATTTCTTAAAAATGTGGTGGAAGAAGAAGGAAAGCTATTGTCATGCACATGGCACTCCAATGACACATGAAGTCCAATAGTGTGGCAGTGATGGCTGGGTAAGTTCTCAGAGAATTATCCATGACCAGAAAGACTGACTCTATGTTCATTAAATTTGTCTGAACTAAAGGACATCCACTACTAACTTTTCATAATCCCAGTTGTCAGTCCTGAACACATATATGGATGAGCAACACCAAATTAACTTAGCAAGTTATATTTATAAATATGTTACAAACATTTAACAATAATAATTAAATAATAATAGTACATGAAGTTGAGGAGGGGAAATGGGACATAAAGTTGGAGGGCGGAAAAAGAATGAATGATGAATATATGGAATTCTCAAAAAAATAAAATCTAAACTAAAATAAAATTTAAAAACAAAAAGAAAAACCAGTAGTAAAACAAATCCAGTTTAGCATTAGAAGCAGCAATTTTGGATCAGTATGCTCTCAGGAATGACCCAGTTTCATCATTGGTTTTAATGTAAACCTAACACAAATTAGACTCACTGGAGTAGAGAGCATTGCCTGAATAATAGCCTTGATTGCATTCATTGATGTGGGAAGAACCACCAGATTGTGGGCAGTGTCTTCTGGCAATAGCTTACATTAAGAGTACAGTAGAAGAAAATGCATTTATTTTTCAAGTTTATTTTTTGCATTAGATTGAGACTAATAAGACACCTCACTTTTTGGATTGAATAACTATTGATTCTCATCAAAGAGTGAGTGACAAGTATTGTGGGACTACTCTGATTGATGCAACATTTAGCCTTAAAAATCTAGTAATTACTGGGTTCACAGGTTTTCTGGGGTGGGTTAGCTGTTTCTGTATGAATAAGTTATTTTCATTTCCTTACTTTTGTTTCTCTACATAAGCCCGACTAAAACAGCCAATAGTAGCTCATCAGGACAAAATAGATGAAATGAGAAGTTCATTAGAAGAGTGGATATCTGCACAGGTATAGATATAGAGACAGTTCAGAGTTTGAGATTGATATGTGCTGACACTAGAATGAATTGTGGTATTACCTTTGTTAGACAAACTCTCTTGGATATTACTAAGTGGAGCTTCCTTTACATGTTGGGGATGAAAGGCAAGAAATTTGTGGAGATTTTGACTAAAGTATTATAGACTTATAATCCAATGGGCTCATAACTTGAATTTCTTTCCAAAAGATTTTAAATTCTTGTACCATAGAAACATTCTGAAGTACAGTCACCAGGCCCCAGGTGACTATCATACATTCTATGAACTATTCCCACAGCAACAAGAACAGAAATCAAGTTTCTTCTACTGAAGAACCTAGAGTTGAGTGGCCCCTAATGGTGGTACATAATGAGTTGAAATATATTTCAAAAAAAAAAACAAAACATGGAACTGATAGTGATCTTTTTCTGTGTTGATTTCTTCTGCTCTGTCAAGATATCCATAATAATTTCTGTCAACCAGCTATTTTCAGATACAATTTCTACTACCAATTTCCTTGAGGTCAGACAAACACCATCAGCTCCTAGATTCCCACACTTCCCTAGTTTCTATAGCAATTACACCTACAGAATACAGTAGGTATCCTATAATTTCAAGTAAATTCAAATACTTTTCAATAAATTGCTGGTTGATTTTATCTGTGAAAATTTTCATGCCATTAAGATTCAACAGAGCCATGTCCTGAAGACACTTTTAGGTTTGTGCATAGTCAGTGAGAGCCAAGAGTAAACAGGCTTAGATAAATTTCCTTAAGCCGAGATCAGGACTTCCTATACATACATATGTATTGATGGTATATTTTCTTCTCAGCTCTTCACCATGACAAGTGACTAAACCTATGAAACTGTTAGGGATCCCCAATTAAATGCTTTCTTTTATAAAAGTTGCAGTGGTTATGATGTCTCTTCATAGCAATAAAGCACTGACAAAAAGTCTTAGTTTCTCTTTCTGTTTAATTTTGGTTTAACCACCATAGATATATTACGCAGTTATACTTTGTTTCATCTACAAGAGATCCCTTTAGAATATGATATTGTGATGGATGCATGTTCATCACATGCTGGTGAGGATAAAATTATTTAATTTTTATTAGTTTGTAAAAGTGTCTTTCTGTAAATTATAAGGGACAGTTTTCTTTTTTTTTCTTCATTGTAACCAGGAAATTTTATTTTAACTAATACTTCAAGTTATTCCAGGTGATTGATCACTAGACTACATAGGCAAACACTGGTCTCATACCCTGTATTGCCAGCCATAGCTACTCCCTTCCAGTGACCAAAATACAGCAAAGAATCACCTTTACAGTTACATACACTATAGACATACTAATGCCACAAGATAATGAAAACAGGAGGGGGATAAGATTAAGAGATGAAAAGACCAAACACAGAGCTTTTCTACATGTTAGTAATCACAAATACATTCTTTGGGCCAGGCGGTGGTGGCACATGCCTTTAATCCCAGCACTTGGGAGGCAGAGGCAGATGGATTTCTGAGTTTGAGGCCAGCCTGGTCTACAGAGTGAGTTCCAAGACAGCCAGGTCTATACAGAGAAACCCTGTCTCGAAAAACAAAACAAAACAATAACAAACAAACAAAAAAACAAAAACAAAAAATCCACAAAGGACAGTTTTCATCAGTGATAAATTCTTAACAGGTTTTTATTTCTTTCCATAATTAATAGGTATAATCTCACACCTTGGCTTAAAAAATTTCTGCTGAGAAAGCATTATAAAGAAAGTATTTGGGGCTTCTCTTTACACATAGTAATCTGCTCACTTTTCTGCTTTGCAGTCCTTCTCACTGTTTTTAAGTTATAGTATCTGAGATTTCAAAATTTTACCTAATCTGGTTGCATTTGGCTTCTATAACTTGAATATTCATTTCTTTGTTTGTATATTTGAAATTTTTGCCCTACTTTCTGGAGGAAGAAAATCAAAATATTGAAAATACCATCACACAGAAGTCCTATATCTGAAAAGTACAATGAAAAATAAAACTACATCAGGATACTCAATATATGAATAGGTGAATCAAAGGAAATGACCATTGAATCACTAAAGAAATCAATGAAAATTAGTTATAGGAATAAAAAAATGGAGAGAGAGAGAGAGAGAGAGAGAGAGAGAGAGAGAGAGAGAATCAAAATGTAATGATTTTTTTGGATATCATCAAATAGATCTAATATATGCATATAAGAAGAAGCATGGGGAGCTGGATATTATACCCTGGATACATGCCTATGTATATGTACTTTTAGAAATGAGAGATGAATATATATTGAAAGGGATATTTATTAGGTGGCTTTCACAATATGGTTTGTGAAGTCCAAAAGTTGCTTTATTTAATCTGCAGAGAATGAGTTCCTGATAACTTCTCAGTCTATCATGCTATATTTCTGAAAATATGATGAGGCTAGTATTGATTGTAGTGGAGGATGGCAGCAGTAGCAGTAGTAGCAGGGGTAACAATAGTGTAAGTAGCAGGAACAACAGGGATAATGGTGACCAGGCAATAAGTATGAACCTCCTTATATCCACTTGCTGGATGTTGTTAGTCACTGTGGAGGAAAACACAGAAGATCATGTCTTTCTTGATTTCAGATACAATAAAATTGACAGTGAGGAATAATTATCCAAATAAGTAAATATATATATATATGATTTAATACATGATTTTTCTAAGTATTTTTCAGTTAAAAGTGTATGAAATACATAGAAGAATTATTAATGTTTTAGATAAAATATAGTAGCAAGATTAACTTATTTCAATTTGCCTATATCAGAATTTAGAATTTATCTCTTAAAATTATAAATGAAATTTTAAGAATAATTTTATTTATTATGTTGCTACTATCTTGAATATTCTGACATATACACTGTTCTTTTTTTTTTTAAATTTTTATTTTAAATTTTTTTTTCAGCAAATCAAAAAAATTTAAAAAGCATTTACACTGTTCTTAAATAATATATATTTCTTAACTATAATTGGTTACATAATTATATTTTTATAATTAATTGTTTACATAATTATAATATAATATAGATAATATTTTTAGTGTTGTGCAACAAGATTTAATTATATTCAAGTTCTTCTGTGCCAACTTGTTCCAGATCTATCCCCATTTTCCACCTAAATTTGCGTCTTTTTTTTCTTAACTCATGAAGAACTATTTGTGCTAACAAATATTCTTGGATATGATGTTTTCCACTGGAGCATGATATATATGATAACAGAAATAAAAGCAATATTTTCTATAATATCTATATTATTTAGGGATGTTTTGTAAGTCAAAAATATTTGTTCATTTATTTTAGTTCTTTAAATATTCAGTAATAGATACTATCTGTAAGTGTTGCTTTCAAATATAAAATAAAAAAAGCCTTACATTTGTTCAACTATTAGATAATTATTTCATATTAAATAGCTTTTACCTAATTTATCTAATATTTACATCATCATAAGATTGAGAGAAATGGAATGTAATTAATAGATATATTTTTACAAATTAATACATTTCCTCATTATTATGTATTCTCCAGGCTAAAAGCTAGATTAGTTTTAGAAGTTATGGATTCTAGATATTAATATATCTTAACATCTAAGAATTTCATAGCACTGAAAATATGTAAAGAGCCTTGTAGGAACAGAAGAAAAATGTGGTCATATACTACTAGTAAACATGATCAAGAATGTTTCTTATTTTTCATGTTATGATATTTTCAACTAAATCAAGTTTTCAGTAAGATACATAGTGAATAAAGACAATGTTGTTTTCAGAACTGCTATTAAACAGATTAAGATGGTAGAGAAATTTGAAGTAAAGATAAAGAGAAAAAAATTCCTCCTAGTTATGACAGCTGAAGGGTGATTTAAGTGAGGCATCAGCAAAATGTATAAGAACTGTATTAAAACATTTTCTCTACAAAATACAACAATGTGTTGTCTGTGAATAATATAGGTAACAAGTCAGCAAAAGTCAATTGAATAAACTTATGGCAACACAGTAGAGCAAAAGACAAAATAAAGAAGAATTGTTCATCATAGATCTAAAAAAATAATTGGTATGTGAGACATCTAGAGATAAATAATAGGAAAAAATATCAAGACATAAAAAAGAATCATATTGTCTGCCTCTTTATTTAAAAAGTCTAGGTAACAAAACAAATGGAAGTATTTATCACTGAGTAAGCCACAGTCTTTCTGATTGTAAATAAGAAAAACATATTTAGGATACTAAAGGAAGTGCTATTTTTTACTCCAGGAGTCAGTTACCAACTTTCCAAAATGAATAGGCACTACTGATCAGAGACCACATAAATAGGTATTCATACATATTGTAGATTCTTGTTCTGTGTCTATATGAAGCATGCTAACATTTCAGGCTTTCCTGCTACACTTATATTACCATGTAAATATGCTCCAAACTGCAGAATCCCTGTTGCTGTTGACCTCTTTTTTGGAACTTGTGGTTCTGGTCATTATAGGTGGTATTAAATACAGCTCTACAAAAGGCAAAGTAAATATCTGTGTCTCTGATATCTGATCTAGAAAAAGGAAACTAGTTTATTCACAGTGCATTAGAACTACTAAAACTTAATATGTAACTAAATTCCACACTTACCAACATTGATGCAATGATCTTAATTTAATCTCAGTCACCAAAATTATCACTTATATATAGTAGTTCACACATTGATCACAAGAACTCGGTAACTCTGTTTGATGGTGCAGACCTTGCACATACTATTATTATTTCACATATACCCCCATTTCACAAAATGGTACCAAAAAAAGCAGTAAAGTTATATATGTTCAATATACTTGTACCCCAGCCATATTATATGGAGGTCTTTCATTCATACAAAATTCTATGGCCCCTTTGTAGGTGATATAGATCAGTGCCACTACTTCTTGAATGCTCTTGTATTTTAGAAATATAGCAAAAATAATTTCCCTTTCCCTTCACTATCCCTGGGAAAAATGAGATTGAAGGAATCCTAGGAATCTTCAGCAACACTATAAATCAACATTGTCAGTCATTGTGGAGATTTGAAAGAAAAATTCCACTGTAGGTTCATAGGAAGTGACACTATTTTAAAAGGATTAGGACATGTGGCCTTGTTGGAGTAGGTATAGCCTTGTTGAAGAAATATGATTCTGGGGGTGGGCTTTGAAGTTTCTGATGTTCAAGCCAAACATAGTATCACTTTCATTTCCTGCTGCCTATGTATCTAGATGTAGAATTCTCAGCTTCTACAGTAACATATCTTCTTGCTTGATACCAAGCTTCCTACCATGACAATAATAGACAGTACCTGTGAAGTAATAAACTCTCAAAGAGTAAGTCAGCCCCAATTAAGTAATTTTCTTTATAAAAGTTTTCATAACCAATAGAATACAAGAGATAAAAGAGAAAAATCTCAGGTGTAAAGGATACTACATAAGAAATCTATAATTATTCATCAAAAAAAAAATATTAAATCTAACATGTTCCTGACACTAATAATCCAGGAAATTTGAGATACTATTAAAAAATTAAATCTAGGAAAAATAGTAGAAATTCCAGAAAATATTTCAACAAAATTATAGAATTAAAATTCCCCAATCTAAAGAAAGAGATTTGTATAAACATATAAGAAACTCATAAAATGTGAAATATTGGACCAGGAAAATAAAATTATTCTATCATAATAATCAAAACAATAAATATACAGAACAAAGAAAAAATATTAAAAGCCCCAATGGAAAAAGGACAAGTAACATAAAGATAGACTTATAAGAATTACACCTAACTTACCAACAGATACTCTAAAAGTTAGAGGGCCTGGCAGATGTCTTGCAGTCTCTAAGAGACCACAGACAGCAGCCCAAACTACTGTACCCAGTAATCACCCTAGATGGAGAAAACAAATATTCCATAAGAAAACTAAATTTAAGATTATATATATATTCACAAAACTATCCATACAAATAAACTACAAGGAAAACTTTAACCCAATGTGTTAACTACACCCAAGAAAACAAGGAAATCAATGACTCTGAACCAGCAAAACCAAAACAAAGTATACACAGGTGCACACACATACACACACATACACACTCTTACTATTACCACCAATATCAAAATAGCAGGAATTAACAATCATTCATCACTGATAGCTTTCAACATCAGTGAACTCAATTCCTCCAATAAAAAGACATAGGCTAATAAAATGGATAAATAACAGAATCTATTATTCTATTGCATACAAGAAACATACATCAGCATCAAAGATAGACATTACCTCAGAATAAACAGCTGGAAAAAGAATTTCAAAGAAAATCAACCTAAGAAGCAAGCTGGAGCAGCCATTCTGATATCGAGTAAATAGACTGTCAACCAAAATTAATCAAAGAGATGGGAAAGGATACTTCAAACTCATCAAAGAGAAAATCCACCAAAATAGCCGGCAGTGGTGGTACATGCCTTTAATCCCAGCACTTGGGAGGCAAAGGCAGGCAGATTTCTGAGTTCGAGGTCAGCCTGGTCTACAGAGTGAGTTCCAGGACAGCTAGGACTACACAGAGAGAAACCATGTCTCGAAACCTCCCCCCCCCCAAAAAAAAAAAGAGAAAAAAATCCACCAAAAACGACACCTCAATTTTGAACATCTATGAGCCAAATGCAAGGACATTTGTAAAAGGAACCTTACTAAAGCATCAATGAGACCTGGATCACCAAACACTAATAATAGGAGATTTCAACACCTGACTCTCATCAATGGACAGGTCTTGCAGACAGAAAGAGAGCAGAGAAATATTGAAACTAACAAATATTGTGAATCAAACACCTAATTGATATATACAAAGCATTTTGTGTGTAAACACACACACACACACACAATACCTTCTTCTCAGCACCTCATGGAACTTTCTCTGAAATTAATCATATGCTTGATCACAAAACCAGTCTTGATATATTCAAAAATTAAAAATAATCTCCTGCATCTTATCAGACCAATATGAATTGAAGCTATACTTCAATAAGAACGGAAACTGCATAAAACCTACAAATCTTTGGAAACTGAATAGCTGTCACTGAGTCAGATATGAAATAAAAAAGAAATTAAAGTCTTTGTAGAGTTAAATGAAAATGAGTACACAACATATGCAAAAATAAGGGCATTAATGAAAGCAGTGCTAAGTTCAATATTGTCTGTATGTTGTATTGTGGGCATTGTGAGCATTTGGACTAATATCCATTTATCAGTGAGTACATGCCATGTGTGTTCTTTTGTGTCTGAGTTACCTCACTCAGGACGATATTCTCTATTTCCATCCATTCCCTGAAAGTTTCATGAAGTCATTGTTTTTAATAGCTGAGTAGTACTCCACTGTATAAATGTACCACATTTTCTGTATCCATTATTATGTTGAGGGACATCAGGGTTGTTTCCAGCTTATGGTTATTATAAATAAGGCTGCTATAAACATACAATCCATAGGCCATATAAAACATAGAAGGAAGGAAGACCAAGGTGTGGATGCTTCAGTCCCATATTGAGGGAGGAATAGGAGGATCATGGGAAATGGAGGGAGGGGATCCTAGGAGGGAGAGAGGAGACGGAGAAAATAAGGAGGCAGTATCAGATACTAGAGGGGATAGGAGAGTGGTACAGAGGGTCAGGAAATCAAATAAAAATATGTAACAGTGGGGAATGAAGAACTGTGAATATCCACTGGACTGTCCCAGACACCAAGAAACAGGAGGCTCCCAGGATCCAACAGGAATGACTTTAGCTGAAATGTGCAGAGAAGGGGAGATAGAACCTGAAGAGAACACCTTCAGTAGATAGACACTGGCCCTAGTTAAGGGATGGGGCCAACCACCCATCTCAAAGGTTTTAACACAGATAAGTTCCTATACAAAGGAAAGAGTGATAAAAATGGAGCAGAGATTGAAGGAAGGGCCATCCAGGGACCGCTCCACCTCAGGATCCATCCTGTTTGCAGACATCATACTCTGATACTGTTACTGTTGACAAGAGGCACTTGCTGGCAGGAACCTGGTGTGACTGTTCCCTGGGAGGTTCTGTCAGCAATTGACCAAGACTGAGCTTGGGAACCCCGGGGGGGGAGCTGGCAGAAGGACTGGAGGAACAGAGGGAGATTGAAACCCCATAGGAAGAACAATGTCAGCTGGCCGGACCACCCAGTGCTCCCAGGGACTAGACCACCAACCAAGGAGTGTACCTGGAGGGATTCATGGATCCAGATACATATTTAGCAGAGACCTTGCTTTGTGGCCTTGTCATATATCAATGGGAGGGGAGGCCTTGGTCCTGTGGAGGTTTGATGCTCAGTGTAGGGGCATGCTGGAGTAGTGGGGCTGGAGAGGGTGGGTGGGTGGGTGAGCACCGTCCTAGAGACAAATTGGAAGGGTGGATGTAGGATGGGTGGATTGTGAGTGGGTAATGACGAAGTTGGATAGCATTTGAGATGTAATGAATGGAATGATTAATAAAAAAAATTTCCTTCCCCCCAAAAAGAAAGTAATGCTAAAAGGAAAATTCATAGCATTAAGTGCCTTCATGAAGAAATTAGTGAGATCTTATACTAGGAACTTAAGAGCACACATGAAAGCTCTATAAACAAAAATAGCAAACATACCCAACAGGAAATAATAAAACTCAGAGCTGAAATCAATAGATTAGAAAAAAAAATTGACTTCCAATTGAACCAGCACTATTTGTTGAAAATGCTGTCTTTTTTTTTCCCCACTGGATGGTTTTAGCTCCTTTGTCAAATATCAAGTGACTATGGATGTGTTGGTTGTATTCTGGGTCTTCAATTCTGTTCCATTGATCTACCTGCCTGTCTCTGTACCAATACTATGCAGGGTTTTTTTTATCATTATTCCTCTGTAATACAGCTTTAGATCAGGGATGGTGATTCCCCCAGAAGATCTTTTATTGTTGAGAATAGTTTTGCTATCTTGTTTTGTTTCTGTTTTTGCTTTATTCCAAATGGATTTGAGAATTGTTCTTTCTTCTCTATCTAGAATTGAGTTGGAATTTTGATGGAGACTGCACTGATGGCCATTTTTACTATATTTATCATGGCAATCCATGAGAATGGGAGATCTTTCCATCTTCTGAGATCTTCTTCAACAAAAAAGACAATTTAAGATCGAATTCTCTTATTAACATTGACGCAAAAATACTCAATATGATACTGACAAACTAAAGACAAGATCAGATAAAAAAACATTATGCATTTTGATCAAGTAGACTTCATTCTAGAGGTACATGCATAATTCAAAATTTGAAAATATATCAATGTACTTCACCATATAAACATACTGAAAAAAAAATCCTGTGATCATGTCATTAGATACTGGAAAAGCATTTGAAAAAATCTAATACCTCTTCATGATAAAAATATAAGACTGATCAGGGATAAAATGTGTACCTCTAAACATAATAAGTCCATAGTCCATATACACCATGATGATAGCCAACATCAAATTAAATAGAGAGAAACCTACTAAAATCAGCCATAAAGCAAAGCTATCCTGTCCACTCTCTCCATATCTATGCAATATAGTACTTGAAGATTTAGGTAGAGCAATAAGACAACTAAAGAATATCAATGGGATACAAATTGAAATGGAAGAAGTAAAAATATTTCTATTTGTACATAGTATCTTAGTATATATTCATGACCCAAAAACTCTACCAGAAAAATCCTACATCTGAAAAAAACCGCCTTCAGCAAAGTAGCTGGATACAAAGTTAACTAAAAAAAGAAATCAGTAGCAGTTCATTATACAAACAATAAGTGGGCAGAGAAAGAAACTAGGGAAACAATACCCCTCAAAATAGTCACAAATGATATAAAACATCTTGGTGTAATTCTCTCTAAGCATGTAAAAGATCTGTATGACAAGAACTTCAAGTCATTGAAGAAAGAAACTGAGGAAGATATCTGAAGATGGAAAGATCTCCCATGATCATGGATCCATAGGATTAGTATGAAAAATGTTCATCAGACCAAAACTAATATACAGATTCAATGCAATTTCCATCAAAACTCCAACATAATTATTAACAGACCTTGAAAAAAACAATGTCTAACTGTATAGATAAATGAAAACAGAGGCTAGCTAAAACAATCCTGTACAATAAAAGAACTTCTATGGGTATCACCATCTATCAGTTCTAGATGTACTATAAAGAGTTGGTAATAAAATGTGTAGGATATTGGTACTAAAATAGACAATTTTATCAATGAAATTGAATCAAAGGCTCAAACATAATTCATCACACCTAAAGACACTTAATTCTGACAAAGAAGGAAAAACTATAGAATGGTGGCAGAAAAGGCATTTTCAACAAAAGTTCTTACCTAACTAAATATCTCCATGTAGAAGAATACAAATATACCCATTTCTTTACATAAAATTAAAACCCAAGTGGATCAAAGATCTCAACATAAATCAAGATAAATTATAATTGTTAGAGAAGAAAGAGGAACATAACATTGAACATATTGCCTCAGGAGACAACTTCCTGAACAGAACACCAAGAGCTCAGGCAATAGGATCAACAGTTAATAAACAGGACCTCATGAAAATGCAGTGTTTCTTTAAGCCATAGGATACTGTGAAAGGGACAAAATGGGAGCCTACAGAATAGGAAAATATCTTCAGTATCTCTACATCTAACAGAGGGCTGATATGCAAAATATGTAAAATATTTTTAAAATTATACAACAAAAAACACAAATAGCACAATTAAGAATGGGGGATACATAATGAAACAGAATTCTTTAAAGAAGAATCTCTAATGGCTGAGAATCACTGAAAGGAATAATCAGCAACTTTAATCATCAGGAAAGTTCAAATCAAAACAACTCTGAAATTCCATTTTATAGCTCTCAGAATGGCTAAGATCAAAAATTCAAGCTATAGCTCATGCCTGCCTTTGATTTCTTTTCTTCCAACTGGGGTGCTTTGTCTAGTCTCAATAGGAGAAGATGTGACTAGTCTCATTGCAACCTGATATGCCAAGGTGAGTTTATAGCCATGGGAAGGGGGAATGGGGAGGTGAGGTGAAAGGCTGGCAGGACAGGAGGTATACGAAAACAGCAATCAAGATTTAAAATAAATAAGTAAGTAAATGAGTAATAAAAAAAAGGAGTTGCCATTTTCATGGTGTCTATTCACAGCAATAAAAATCCCTAACTAATATAATCATTAAAGATTGCAGCAATTATTTTGCAAAGCTATCCTCAGCTTACAGAACTTCACAGAGACTATGGTAGTACCCTGTTATTACAGTCAGATATGCTATACTTCCGAAAAATAGACATTCTTGCATTCATCCGCAGAAAATATTTTCCTCAACAAAAACCAGTCTGTAAGTTATGGAAAAAAAGAGCTAATTGTTTCATTAAAAATGTAGATGTTGCCGGGCAGTGGTGGTGTACACCTTTAATCCAAGCACTTGGGAGGCAACGGCAGGTAGATTTCTGAGTTCGAGGCCAGCCTGGTCTACAGAGTGAGTTCCAGGACAGCGAGGGCTATACAGAGAAACTCTGTCTCAAAAAAAAAAAAAAAAAAAAAAAAAAAAGTGGATGTATTAAAGTGATGGTAGTCTGTTTTCTATGACCCATGTTTTTACTAGCCTCGAATAGTTGGCTAGGATCCTAGTAACATGCATGATTTATTTCCTATTGAGTGGGTCTTAAGTGCAATTAGATAGTTTTTTGTTACTACCACAGATTTTAGTACTACTCCTGCACTTTTAGAGATATCTTGCCATGTTAGTAACAGTTTTATTTTATAGGTGTCACATTTTGATAGTATTATTTATTTCTTCACTCTCTTGGCAGTTTTCATAATACTTTCTGGTAAACCTAGACCACAGGAAGGAGACCTTCAACTTGTAAAGCATCCTTATAACCACAGATAAATTTAGCACTCTCCCTCATCAAAGAAGCTTTTATTTACAGCAAATGAAGACTGTTACAGAAAACCATAGCAGGTCATAATTCAAAGATCAACCTATTGGGTAGAACACAGTCCAACAGACACATCTACCAGACACCTTGTACACTTAGGAAATATCTTTGAATAGTAGATGAAAGATTGTAAGAGTAGAGGACAAGAGATTCTGCTTCATATTTTATCTCCTAAAAATGACAATGAATCTTCATTCATTATATTTAAATAAATACTGAATGGTGGTGATATAAATTCACATGTTAATGTGAAATGGAGGGATCTCAAGAAGGCCCAATTTTAGAGAAATAACTATATGTAATTTATAGCTGCTGAGGAATGGAGAATTGGCCTTTCCCAGGGATGATCTTCTAATTATTATCTAGTTAAAAACTGGTCAGCCTTGAAATCAGATACACATAAGCCACACTAAGCAGATTTGTATATATAACTTGTAAAATACAGGCTGTATTTGTTTATTTATTTATGCATTTCTACACATGTGTAAAAGTATTAACCAGAAAGAGACCTTAGTTTTAGATGGAAAGAGAAAGACATGGAAGATTTTAGGGAGTGGGACCTGGGATTGGTTGGATGGAAGACAGGGATGGGGAAAGTGATGCAATTATATTCAATTAAAAATTTTAATAATAATGTAATAAAATATTATATCCTTAAAATACAGATGTAAATGCAGGGAAGAACAAAACATAAAATTAAAGTAAATATAGAATTTCTAATAAGGTACTATTTTCTAGAAACTAACCCTAACTAATGAATACTATAATTAGTCTAAACAACAACACAAATTAGTTGTTTTAAGGAAGCAGAAAACATCTTTTAAAGATGGAAACTTAAGCTCCAAATCTTTAGATTTGAGTATAAAACTTAGAATAACTGAAGAATCCCAGGAAATAGCAAGGGATAATGTGAGATGTTGCGGAGGAGCTCTTGCAAGGATACTGTAGTAGACTATAGGAGCTATGAAATTAGAAAGGGTAAAAGTGATTGGGGCTTGACTTGGAGGTGGGAAGAGGATAATACAAAAAGGAAATGAATGAATACAAAAATGGAAGAATGAGATATATAAATGGGTCACTAAAATCAAGAAAGCATATAGAAAACAAAGAAGATTCAGATATTCTAGTGATGAAATTTACAATTGAACAATCAAAAGAGAAAACCTTGGAATTAAAATATAAATTATTGAAAACATATTAGTCTTGCTTATTTGGGTTTGACTTTCTATTTTCACTTACATGCAGTCAGTTTGGATTTAAAATGATTAAATCTAAAAATTCACAAATAAAGAAATCATCATTTTGAATGCAGTGATTATTCAGAGTTTTACAATGCACTATCATATCATTCCCCCTATATCCCTTACACTCCCTCATACATGGTAGATTAATCACTTTTTTGTATACTATCCAAGTTAGATCTATCACCTATTTTACTGTTCCTTATGTTACTCAAATTCATTGTATTTGAAAATGGCCACAAAGTATCAGTCAAGAGGCACTTGTTGACAGGAATCTCGTGTGGCAGTCCCTTGGGAGGTCCAGCAAATGCAGTTGTGGATGCTTGGAGCCAACCATCAGGCTGAACTCAGGGAACCTGGCAAGGGATCTGGAGGAAGGACTGGAGGGGCTGAGGGTAATTTTAACCCCATTGAAAGAATAACATAGGCTGGCCTGACCATCCAGTTCTCCCAGAGACTATCACCAACCAAGGAGTGTCAAGGGAGGAATCCATGGCTCCAGATACATATGTATCAGAGGGTGGTCTTGACTGACAGCAATGGGAGGGTGGCCCATGGTCCAGGGGAGGTTGGATGCCCCAGCATAAGGGGATGCTAGAGCAGTGGGGCAGGAGAGGATGGGTGGGTGGGAGAGGTCTCTCATACAAGCAAAGGGGAGGGGGAGAGTAGATGTGGGATGGGGGATTGGTGGAAGGGTAACTGGGAAGTGGGATATCATTTGAGATGTAAATAAATGGAATGACTAATTTTAAAAACTGGCTTCAAAGTGTCAGAGAAAGGATCAAAAAATCATCAGGGACAAAGTAACTCCAGTAGGAAAATACTAAGGCTTCAAGGCATGTCGGAAAATGAAATTTGTTTAGAGTTTAGCATTGGTACTTAATTTCAATCATCCAGTGGAAGTTTTAACAGTGTATGCTAAGTGGATGAGTTCAAGTAACTGATCCAGGTAAAGGCCAAAGAATGAAATGGAAACAAACCCCACAGGTTCATGGTTGAGTACTAAGAGAATAGTCTTTAGCAATAGAGGAGGAAACACAAGAGATTAGAGACAGACTGTTGTTTAAGGAATATAAAATACTGAAAATTTTTCTAGATTGTGATAAAACATTCTACAGTTACTTGTTCTCTGTACTTTGACCTGTTGTGAATCTTTATATAAATCATTATACTCTGAAGAGAGAAATTTCTCTGATGAGGAATGAGAGTTCTGCTAGTCTTACAGCATAAGGATAAATATTTATGAAGTACTTTGAAATTCTGTCCATTTAGTAATTGAGGCTAGATATGAACAATCATCCAAACAAGAAAAAAAAAACCCTCAACCTCCTCAACCTCTTAAAGTAGAGTACTGTCCATTATGAAGAATGAACTACAATACCCATACTTTTAAAAAAATAATTAACTAATACAACCAGTTGTTGCCCCTTCATACCTTCAACCGGTCTCCCTCGAAGAGTTCCTCTCCACATCTTCCTTCCCCTTTACCTCTGAGACACAGCCTCCTCAATTTCTCCCACCATGGTGCATCAAGTCTCTACAGGATAAAACTCCAACTGAGGCCAGACATGATAGCCCTCTCTTTCTATGTGTGAAGGGTCTCCAACAAGCCCATGTACACTCTTTGGCTATGTGGTTCAGTCTCTGGGAGCTCAGGTGCAGGTTAGTTGAGATTTTCGACCTTCCTGTGAGGTTGCCACCTCCTTCAGGGCCTTCATTCCTCCTCCCAACTCTTCCACGGGGTTCCTCAACCTTTGCCCAATATTTGCCTATGTATATTTATATCAATATCAGTCAGATTCTAGGTAGAGCCTCTCAGAGGGCTGATATGCTAGGCTCCTGACTACATGCACAACATAGTATCATTAATAGTGTGAGGGACTGGTTACAGCCCAAGGGATTGATCTCAAAAGGGGCTGATCACTGTTCAGCCATTTCTTCAGTCTCTGCTCCATCTTTGCTCCTGAATCTCTTTTAGACAGGAGCAATTGTTGGTCAAAATATTTGTAGGTGAGTTGCTATTCACATCTTTCCAATGGGGGTCCTGTCTGTCTCCTAGAGGTGGTCTCTTTCAATTCCACATTCCAACTGTGGGCCATTTCTGCCAAGATCACCTGCATTGACTTCTGGGAGCATCCCTTTTCAAAGTTTCTGGAAATACCTAGAGCATTTCCCCATCCCGGAATCCTGAGAGCTGCATATTTCCATTTATTCTCCTGACCCTCTTGGCATCTCTTGTCTTCCCCCAAACCTGATCTTGCCACTCTTTTCCTCTTCTCACTTCACACCTAAGCCCCTCCTCATTCTGTCACCCCACACTATTTCGTTCCCTTTTCTAAGTAGGATTCAAGAATCCTTATTTAGTCCTTCCTTCCTTCCTGCTAAATAACTTACTGTTTGGGTTGTATCATGGTTATTCTATAAGATTTGGCTAACATCCAATGATCAGTGAGTACATACTATACATGTCCTTTTGGGACTGGGTTACCTCACTCAGGATGATATTTTCTAATTCCATCCATTTTTCTGCAAAATGTATGATGTCTTTGTAGTTAATAGTGCAAATGTTTCCATTTTGAATATCTATTCTTTTGTTGAGGGACATATGAGTTGCTTCCAGTTTCTGGCTATTAGGAATATTTACAAGTTTGTAATTCCACCAGGAATGAAAGAGTGTTACCCTTTCACCATATCCTCAACAGCATGTACTGACCTTTTAGTTTTTTATCTTAGCCATTGTGATTGGTGTAAAGTGGAGTCTCAGGGTCATTTTGATTTTTATTTCCCTGATGACTCAGGATGTTGCATATTTCTTTAATGACTTCTTGGCCATTCCAGATTCTAGTGTTGAGAATTCTGTTTAGAATGTACCCCATTTTTGATAGGGTTCTTTGACTTGTTGAAGTCTAACTTCTTGAGTTCTTTATATATTTTGGATATCATCCCTCTGTTAGATGAAGGGTTAGTGAAGATCTTTTCCCAATCTGTGTGCTGTCCTTTACCTTAAAGAATCTTTTCAGTTTCATGAGGTTCCATTTATTAGTTCTTGTATTTAATGCCTGAGACACTGGTGTTTTAATCAGGAAATTTTCTATTGTGCCAATGAATACAAGGCTGCGTCCCACTTTTTCTTCTATAAGATTCAAGTCAGGGTGTTTGGTTTTAAGTTGAGATCTTTGATCCATTTGGACTTTAGTTTTGTACAGAGTGATAAATCTCTAGTGCTCCTTTTAAAAGGAGTAATATATTCATTTGGCTTGAAATAATTAATCAATAAATTGTTAACAAAATTGGATTGGTTCCTTATGTACCATATTATTAAGCATTAAGCGATAATGTATTGCATATTTTATGGCCTATAGGATTAATTTCCTTTTTACAACTACTGTCAAGTTATTGATTGACATCAGAGATAGTGAATAATAATAAAATGGAAATTTAAAAATCTGTTTGTTTGCAGCACTCTTAAAATTACTTGTCTATACTATTTTTTTATGGAATATTATCACCAATAGATCTCTACAAGCTGCTTACGTTATTTATAAAATTTTATATTCAAACAATATCTCTTTTCTTCTACTCTTGATGCCTGAAATCTACCATTCCATATACGGTTTCTTTAGGTATACCTTTATGTTTCATGTATGTGAGATCATACGATATTTCTGTTTCTGCATCTGGCTGGTTTAAATGTAATAATTTCCAGATTTATCTATATTGTCACAAATGGCAAATTTTCTTCTTTTGGATAATGATATGTCCTTTTTTTTGTATCATAATTTTTCATCAATTAACAGACTGATGACCTTGTATTTTGAATTCATATCTAGACTAGTGAATAATTAGGTGAAGACTATGGAATATAGATAGATTGCCTAAATAGTGACTTTTTCTGAAATTATATATAAAGCAATAAAGCTAGTTGATAAGAAGAACCCCAATTGTCTCATGAAAAATTAGAAATATTCTCATAAATTCTAGTTTATGGAACCCTCCAAATTAATGACTAATAGGTTACTATAATTAATATCAAATTTCTTTTTTTTTCTTAAAATATTTTTAGTGAGTTTAAACACATACACACACACACACACACACACACACACACACACAGACTTAGCTTGATTTGGATCACATTTTAATTAGTTCTTCCATAAAATCACATTGGCAACCAATGATATTATTATATTGTAAGATTTAATCACATGCTTGCCTTCAACAGTTGATGCTGTATTCCTCTAATACATAAGGCTGTACTGAAAAGGTGTGATATTAAGGAAGAAACAGGATGTGTATCAAGAATCATTAATTTGTTGATAGAGAGATGCTGAAAATATTTACAACACCTGCTCCTGTTTTCCTCTTCTTTCTCTATAAATATCATCATACTTGCTTAAACTTTTATCATTCTTATCCCAAGAACAATGACTTTTGTTGTTTTATTTTTTCTAAATCTTGCCATTTTACCTGGGCTGAAAACAGTAACTAAAGGGAAAGAAAAAACTTAACTCATATATTATAGATAAATATTTATAAACTTAATAGAAAACAATATTTCTTAATTGTTGTGATAGAAATAGAGTTCCCTATCAAGTATGTTTCATTATAAAGCATAAATATAGATTGTTTCTAACAGATTTCTAAGTATAAAATGTATATCCTGGATAACAAATTTAGAATTGAAGGATCCATTTCTCAAGGGAGCCACAAATTATTTCAATTTTTCTTCTTTATCTCTGAGTAGAAATCTATATTATCTACTGGTCACAATATATTAAAAGTCACATAAGACTCTGAAATTTATGAATATCAGTTTGGAAAAGGAGAAATCAGGAAATATTTAATCTAGAAAAGATAGTGATATATGATGTTTTTTTATCTCTAAATGTAAGAGAAAAAATTATTTGGGGGTTAATTTGCTTTGAATTGTCTTGGAATAGTGATATTATTTCTAAATTTTCAACAATCAACAAATTCATCAAATGTTTTGTAGATTAAATCTGTTCTTTGATAAACACAGACACACAGACACACACACACACACACAACAATTGTTTTTAGATTTGTCTCTCCCTTTTCACTCACTTCTATTTATAGAATTTTTCACATATCCATGCCAAGTTGTGTTTGGGGCCCATTTATTTCAATCAAAAATGTGCCTGTGATTACAGGACTAGCATTATTTAATGGAGCCTTGTGGGCTCACTGATATACCACTATATGCAACAATGGTCTCTCCACAGGCTCCATCAGCTATCATGTGTTCGGTTCAGAAGAGTTAGGTAAACCTCCCATGTGCACTCCTGGATCCATGAACTGCTGTTCAAAAGGCCAGTCAGGTGCAGTTACTGTATATATTAATTGTAGCAGCTGTGCATTTATGAATGGCTTGTCTGAGTCATTCCTTGCAAATAGCATTCTCCAGATGTCTCCCTATTACTCCCTCTTGTGGAATAGTCACTGAGTCTTAGAAGGGAGTGGTATAATATTTGGTTTAGGGTTGAATATTCAAATGTCATTTATTCTAAGCATCTTGAGCAGGCATGAGCAATGAAAGTTAATTACCATTCACTACAAAAAGTAACTTTTCTGAACAAGGATGAGAGTATTATTTCTCTTCTTGGTATAAGCACAAATATTAAAGCATAATTTGGTGCATTAAACTTTAAATAAAAAACTGTTCCCCTGGAGGGAATGTGACCTTTCCACTACAGGTTTTAGACCACCTTTACAGTACCAGGAATATATACTCTCCTCTGATACAAATCACAAAAATAATCCAAGAAATGTTGATTGACCCCAAAAATTCATGCCACAGTTGCACAAGTGGGCACATCTTCCCCAGCTAGCGAGCATTATAGTTCATAGTGGTCACAGCTATAAGACCACTGATGCTTTATCTCCTTTAGTCATATGCATAGCAGCTTCAAGCACCATGAAATCCTGCCAGCAAGAATTTTTCAGCTCATTTCTGGCTTGT
Source organism: Mastomys natalensis (assembly GCA_021653895.1). Classification (NCBI taxonomy): domain Eukaryota; kingdom Metazoa; phylum Chordata; class Mammalia; order Rodentia; family Muridae; genus Mastomys; species Mastomys natalensis. Next base: position 104,408 of record JAJTUV010003006.1, read on the forward strand.
TTCCTTTATAGCTTTCAATCAAGGGGTGAGATATCTTTGGTAATAGGGTGTTTTCATGCAGTTTTGGTGGGAAATTAAGAAGAATGGCAATAGTTTAATTTGGTGCAGGATTCTAAATACTCACTGAAAAATAACACATATTGGATTATCTTGCATCCAATATTCAGGTGTTTGCTTAATAACCAATAGCTTCCAGGAGAAAACTGTCATCGTGCAAGATATCTAACTTCTATTTTGCAAAAACTATTTTTAATTGTCTTTCAATGTGATGGAGTTTCATTTGGCATTTTCATTCCTGTTTGTCAACCTGATTTCTTTCCCTTCTCCCTTGTCTTCTCTACCATTTGCCCATCCTCTCTGCTTGAACCTTACTATTCCCAGTATTTCTCTGTACTTGTATCATAATACCTATATTCCTTTAACTTTCATTTCTATTAATACATCTACCCCAAATGCCCTTTCCAATTTGTTGACTTCTGCTGATGCCTCAAAGTAGACAAATAAAACTAAAGATTCAAATCTAGGATCCACATATAAGAATATAGGGCAAATTGTTCCTCTCTTTTAGAAACAGAACTGACATGTGATTTACTTATGCCACTCCTGAAAGGGCTCTATGTTCTATCACAGAGAAACATTTATGTCCAGGATCATTACTGTTCTATTCACAATAGCTAGCTAGTGTGTTGGCAAGTTTAAGTCAACTTGACAGAAGGTACAATCATCTGAGAGGAGGGATCTTCAGATGAGAAAATATATACATGAGATGTAGCTATAGGCAAGCCTGTGGGCCATTTTCTTAATTTATATTTATATGGCAGGGCCCATCCCATTGTGAGTAAGTCTACCCCTGGACTGGTGGTCTTGGGTTCTATATAAAAGCAGACTGAGAAAGCCATAAGGAACAAGGCAGGAAACAACATACCTCCATGGCCTCTGCATAAGCCTCTTTCTCCATGTTCCTGTGCTAAGTTCCTTTCTTGATTTCTTTTAGTGATAAAAATGACGTGGACGCTTAAGCTAAATAAACCCATTCTTCCTCAGGTTGCTTTTGGTCATGATGTTTCATCTCCAAAATAGTCTAAGAAAACTAGGAAATGAAATAGCATAGATGCCATTTAACAGATAAGAATATGATGAAAATATTAAACATATACACAATGGAACTCTACTTAGATATAAACAAAAACAAACTATGTAAATTTTAGGTAAATAGATAGAAATATAAAAAATATACCAAGTGACCTAATCCAGGCCTAGAGAGACAAATGCTACTTGTTCTTTCTCGTACCAGAAGATTTTAGGATAGTCAGTTTTACCTTGATAGTAATTTTCTCCTGGAAGACAATACTGAATTGTCATGGGAAACTGGATCTGTTGAGGTGAAATGGTCTTCAAAAGAGAGGATTGCCTCTTCTGTTATCATCCATATGAGGGGAAGCACTTGGTCCTGTGGAGGCTTGATGTTCCCAGAGAAGGGGGATGTTAGAGTGGTGAGGTGGGAGTGGGGAAATGGGAAGGGAGCACCCTTTTAGAGGCAAAGGGGAGGTGGTGGAGTGGGGGGGGGGTTGTGGATACAAGGCCAGGAAAGCAGGAAAGTGGATAACATTTGAATTGTAAAGAAATAAAATGATTAATAAAATAACAACAATAACAACAAAAGAGATGAGCAGAAGTGTTCAGACACAGGAATTGCCACTCGTGTACAGCAATTCAATGTTGTAGCAAGAAACAACAACAAAAAAAAAGCATTAAACAACACAGTTTTCTCTGAATGTCATAATAATTAAAAATTTTTGCATTTAGACTAAAAAAATATAGAATTTTTAAAAATGTATTTCTAACACTCATTGAACTTGTTGTTAATTCATAAGTCTTACTCAAAACAAGTTTAATGCAAATTAGAAAAAAAAACATAATAAAATACTGAGAAATAGTGCTATGTTAAAACAAAAAATAATGGTTATATTTTAGGTACAAAGAAGTGCTTGAAGATGATTTCTCTACACAGTCATCTAGTGGTTATTAAATTTCTTTCTGCTAATTGTACAGATATTACAAACATATATTCATACAGTACGATATTCAGTCTTTGACAAAATTATGGATTGTTAGAATACTTTATTTTAAGCTAATATGGAATATATATTTATAGTAAATTTATTGGGTTTTTTTTGTTTTTGTTATTTTTGTTTGATTTTTATTTTTATTTTTTATTGGATATTTTATTTATTCACATTTCATATGTTATCCTCTTCCTGATTTCACCTCCGAAAACTCCCTATCCCATCCCATCTCCTCCTGTTTCAATGAGAGTGCTCCCTCAACCACCCACATACTCCTGCCTCCCCAACCTGGCATTCCTCTACATTGGGGCATCAAACCTTCACAGGACCAAGGGCTTCCCCTCCTGTTGATGCCAGACAAGGCCATCCTGTGCCAGTAGACCAATGGTATAGAATTATAGAACCAGAAATGAACCCACACACCTATTGTCTCTTGATCTTTGACAAAGGAGCTAAAACCATCCAGTGGAACAAGGACAGCATTTTCACCAAATGGCGATGGTTCAACTGGAGGACAACATGTAGAAGAATGCAAATCAATTCATTCTTATCTCCTTGCTAAAAGCTTAAGTCCAAGTAGATCAAAGACCTCCACATAAAACTAGACACATTTATAGTAATTTTAATTTGTTAGTTTTACTCTATAATTATCCTACAAATAAACTATAACTAATAGTGGGCAAAAGGGTCTCATAAATATTTAATGACAGCTATTGCATCACTGTGAATATTTTCTTCTTTTCATCTTTCCATTTATATATTTCTGTTTTGCTTTAAACTGAAAATTACTTTAAATCCTCATTGTTTTAGATGGGTTTTATTGGTATGATTAAATGCCATGACTCAAAACAAAAATCAACTAGAGAAAATAGATTTATTTTACAGTACAAGTCTCAGTGATAATCACAATCCATCAAGGAAGTCTGGACAGGAACACAAGGCAGAAAAGGGACCTGGAGGCAAGAACCAAAGCAGAAGCCATAAAGGAGTGTGCCTTATTACCTTGCTCCTCATGGCTTGCTCAGCCTTTTTGTTTAGCTATCTCAGGATTACCTCTTGCAGAGCTGTTTACCATTACAATGAATTGCCCACCCCACAATTATGAAACAAGAAAAGGATCCAGAGGCCAATCTAGTGAGAAAATTTTTTTATTGATGTCCCTCTTTACAAATACAATAGCTTATATCAAGTTGACAACAACAAAACAAAAACAATATAATAGCAACAAAAAAACTTACCTAGCATGTTCCTCAAGTAATAATGTTAATGTTTTGATTTAATTCAGCTTCCTCACTTGTTTTAATCAATGTGTGATAAATTGCTCATAGTATTCTATCCTATAATATACCATTATTCATTTTGAAAACGTTTTTCAAAAATAATCAATAACAATGATTAAGCAATCTCACAGTGGATTGATGCCCAACATTAATTTATATAACCTATACTTAATTATTATTTTATTCTTATTGTTATTTTTCTGTTATCAAACATTTCCCCTGTAGTGTTATGTTTATGTATTTGATATTTTAAATTATGTTTCAAAATTTGCTAAATAGAAGGCAAGAGTGGCAATTTTATTCAGTTCTAATAAAAATCAAAATAAATTTAAGACATCTGTATTTTTTTTTTTTTTTTACCTCCTGAGGTTCTACAATGTCTACTGGTTCCCTCTTCTACCTCAACACTCTAGAATCTAGACAATGCATGAATTTTTAAATCTGTACAATAGTCTACATGTGTTTTTATTATTTCCAGATGCAGTTGTAGCTTAGAGCTGGGATGTGTGTCCTCTCCCCACCACCCTCACATCTGTGTGTGTGTGTGTTTAAGGAACTTATGTAACAGAGAGTTTTGATATTGACATCACAAAGCAATGCATTTGGGACATCCCAAATAACAAATGAAGGAAACACAAACCTACAATAACCTAAGGATGTCAGGAGATATCTAATGTATGCTTATGCTGTAAGGTGGCCTACCCGGAGGTAGCCCACTGTTTTTGGATGGCTTAGAATAGGTGAGAACCCCAACCCCAATATCTTCTCCAGCTGGTCACCAACTGAGTCCATAAAACATGGGTTTGCCAAGTCCTGTCAGAGCTCCATTTCCCTCCGGTCTACACCTTCAATTATACTCTGAACAGGTTGGCTTGCCTTTCCCCCTCACCCCAGAGCTCTACCTGTCTCCTGTGAGAACTACTCTACTCAGGGCCATAGGAGACTTGCTCTAATCAGAGATATACCATTGCCTACCCCCTAGGAGACCAGGTCGAACCCATGACACAGAGTACCATCTTCCTCCAGGAAGACCTGCTCCAATAAGCAACACTCAGACCCATTAAAACCAGGGACAACCAGATGGCTAAAGGCAAGTGGATGAATATAATCAAAAAAGGCCAATGAATTTGTCACGATCAGAATCCAGATCTCCTAATACAGCAAGACCTAGATACCCTACTGAAGGACAAGACTGTGAATATAAATCCTATCTTATAAAAATGTTAGATGCCTTTAAAAAGGATAAAGATAATTCTCTTTAAAAAATACAGAAAAAAATCCCTTCTGGTCAGCACCTATGTGGGGGCAGATCAGCCTGTCACCACCTCTCTCAACATCCTACAGTTTGTAGGTCTCAAAAGAAATCTGCTGCAGCCAGCACAACAGGCAGGATAGCTGTCCAAATAACCACAGTACCTGGTATCCCCAGAAACCCAGGATAACATGAAAAGACCAAACCAAAGAATAATAGGAATAGAAGAGAGTGAATATTCCTAGCTCAAAGAGTCAGAAAATATCTTCAATGAAATCATAGAAAAAACTTTCCTAAACTAAAGAAGGAGATGGCCATAAAAGTACAAGAAGCCTACAAAATGTACAAAAGTACAAATACATTGGATCAGAAAAGAAAACCCTCCTGTCACATAATAATAAAAACACTAAATGCATGGAACAAAGAAAGAATATTAAAAGCTGTAAGGGAAAAAGATCAAGTAACATATAGAGGCAGACCTATCAGAATTACACCAGACTTCTCAACAGAGACTCTAAAAGGCAGAAGATACTGAACAGATGTCTTGTAGACCTTAAGAGAATACAAATGCCAACCCAGGATACTATACCAAGTATAACTATCAATCATCATAGAACGAGAAACCAAAATATTCCATGGCAAAACCAAATTTAAACAATGTTTCCACTAAGCCAGCTCTACAGAGGATTCTAGAAGGAGAACACCAACACAAGGAGACATGTATTCACACACACACACACACACACACACACACACACACACACAAGAAATTAATCATCTTACAACAATCCAGAAGGAGAGAATCACACACACATAATTCTACCTCCAACAGCAAACATAACAGGAACAAAAAATCATCTGTCTTTAATATCTCTCAACATTAATGGACTCACTTCACCAATAAAAAGACATAAGCTAACAGACTGGATATACAAGCAGTATGTATACCAGCATTTTGCTGCATACAAAATTCGTATCTCAATGACAAAGACAGACACTACCTCAGAGTAAAAGACTGGAAAAAATTTTCCAATCAAATAGTTTCAGGAAACAAACAGTAGTTGCCATTCTAATATCCAATAAAATACTTTCAACCAAAAAGTTATTAAGTGAGATATGAAAGGAAACTTCATATTCATCAAAGAGAAAGTCTCAATTCTGAACATTTATGCCATAAATGCAAGGGTATACACTTTTATAAAAGAAACTTTACTAAAGCTCAAAACACACATTGAACCCCACACAATAATAGTGGGAGACTTCGACACCCCATTTGTACCAATGGACAGGTCATTGAAACAGAAACTAAACAGCGACATAGTGAAATTAATAGAGATCATGTACCAAATGGATTTAACAGATATATTCATAAAATTTCACCCTAAAACAAAAGAGTATACCTTCTCAGCACCTCACTGTACCTTCTCCAAAACTGACCATATATTTGGTCAGATAAAAAGCAGTAATAGATACAAGAAGATTGAAGTATTCCCCTGAATCCCATCAGGTCACCACAGACTAAGGTTTGACTTCATTAACAAGTAAAACAATTAAAAGCACACATAACCATAGAAACTAAACAGCTCTCTAGTAAATGATAACTTGGACAGGGAGGAAATAAAGCAACTAGTCTAGTTCTCTTGGGTGTGTTTGCTTCCTTCTGTTCTAGGGATTTCAGGTGTGCTGTTAAGTTGCTAGTATAGAATCTCTCCAGTTAATTTACTAGGGTGCTTAGTGCTATGAATTTTCCTCTTAGCACTGCTTTCATTGTGTACCATAAGTTTGATTATGTTGTGTCTTTGCTTTCATTGAATTCTAGAAAGTCTTTAATTTCTTGCTTTATTTCCTCCCTGTTGTGACCTGATGGGTCACTACAAGGATGGCAGATACTGTCTACAGTTCAGCCAAGCTTTGTGGATGCAATGTAGTGGATTGGCAGAGCCATCTTCCACAGTGGTATCTTGTAGGTGCTGGAGCCTGCATATCTAGCTAGCCAGAGCCCTATCAGAGCAGAGGAGCATCAGGAACATGGTAGCTGCCTGGAAGCAAGCCAGACTGGGCACAGTTTTCTAAATATTACCCCTACACAAAACAATCCTGAACAATAAAATAACCTCAAGAAGTTTTAGCGTTCCTTACCTGTAGCTCTACTAAAGAGCAATAGTGATGAAAACCAAATTATATTGGTACAGAAACAGACAGGTTGATGAATAGAATAAAACTGAAGACCCAGAAATATACCCATACAGCTCTGGACACTTGATTTTTGATAAAGAAGACAAAACAATACAATGGAAAAAAAGAAAAGCATCCAACAAATGGTGCTGCTCTAACTGGGTTTATGCATGAAAATAGATCCATATTCATCAGCAGGCACAAAATTCAAGTGCAAGTGGATCTAAGACCTGAAAATGGGTAATAGCTTTGAACTCATTGATACAGGAGGCAATTTCCTGAACAGAACACGGATGGCTCCCAACCTAAGAATAATTGAAAAATTGAAAACTGAAAATCTTCTTTAAGGCAAAGAAAATTGTCAACAGAATAACACGACAGTCTACAGATTGCCAAAATATCTTTACTAATGCTCAGTCCAACAGAAGATTAATATAAAAAATATATAAGCAACTCAAGGGCATAAAGACCAACAAAACAAATAATACAATTTAAAAATGAAGTACAGAGCTAAACAGAGAATTCTCAATAGAGGGATCTCAAATGACATAGAAGAAGCTAAAGAATCTTCAACATCCTTAGTCATCAGGGAAATAAAATAAAAAAGAATCCAAGATTCTGTGTTATACCAATCACAATGATTAAGATAAAAACATCAGGTGAAAGCAAATGTTGGTGAGGATATAGAGAAAGAGGAATACTCTGCCATTGCTGCTTGGATTGCAAACTAGTACAACCACTTTGGAAATCAGTCTGATGTTTCCCCAGAATATTGGAAATAGTTCTAAGTATAATGCTCCTGGAGATCTACAGAAAAGATGCTCCACCTATCAGAAGAACATGTGTCCTACTATGTTCATAACAGTCTTATTTGTAATATCCAGAAAGGTATTAGGAACCTAGATATACATCAACTGAAGAATGGACACAGAAAGTATAGTTCAGTTTGCACATTGGATTATTATTCAGGTATTCAAAACAAGCACATCATGAATTTTGCAGGAAAATGGATGGATCTAGAAAAATATCATCCTTTGTGAGATAATCAAGACCTAAAAGGACATGCATGGTATACACTCACTGACAAGCGGATATTAGCCAAAATGTACAGAATACCTAGGATACAACCCACAGACTGTTAGAAGTTTAACAAGCAGAACGTCCCAAGCGAGAATCCTTCAATCCATTTAGCTGGGGAACAAAATAATTATGGGAGGCAGAGGGAAGAAGGGTGGGAATGCACAAGGTATAATGTAAGTATGGTCAGAATCAGATATGAGGGTGTGAGACTAGAGAGAGGACAAGAGCTCCAGGAGAATGAATGGGAATATGAAGCTTCCAGTGATGGATGATAGGAGTAACCACTTGAAATTCCAAGAGATCTGGGATGCCAGAGGCTCCCAGGACTCAATGTGGGTGAACTTAACCAAAATGCCCAACAATTGGAATATGGAATCTGAAGAGACCACCTCCAATAGTCAAACGGTACCCCCAGTGGAAGGATAGGAATACCAACCAAGTTACAAAAATTTGGACCCAAAATAATCCTTTCTAAATCATTTCTAAATCTAATCATTTCTAAAAGAAATGCAGGGACAAAAATTAAACAGAAACTGAAAGAATGGCTGACCAGTGTCTGGCCCAACTTGAGATCCATCCTATGGGCATGCACCAATCCTTGACACTATTACTGTTGCTATGTTATGCTTCTTGCCAGGAGCATAGCATGGTTGTCCTCTGAGAGGCTCTACCAGCAGCTAACTGAAATTGATGCAGATATTCACAGTCAAGCATTATATATAGGCCAGGGACCCCTATGGAAGACTTAGGGGAAGGATTGAAGGAAGTGGAGATGGTGGAAACACCATAGAAAGACCAACAGTGTCAACTAACTTGGACTTCCGAGAGCTCAGAGAAATTGAGCCACCAACCAATGAGCATACAGGACCTTGTCCAATTCCCCAGGCACAAATGAATTTGAGGGCTCCCTTATCTGTTCCTAGTGAGAGAGGATGCATCTAATCTTGGAGATGCTTGATGACCCAGGCTAAGGGGAATACAAAGGGGATACCATCTCAGAGGCAAAAGGGAGGGACGATGGAAGATAGAACTCTGTGAGAGAGGACTGGAAGGGGGGGCAACATTTGGGATGTAAATAAATTAATAACAATGTGGGTACTAATTTCTATATAGTGATATTTTCCTGTTTTCTTTTAGTACCTTTGATATTTTAGAGTCAGTAATAGTGATTAGAATGATATTCAATTTTTGTCTTAGTGTAGAAAAAATTCTTTGTTGTGTGTAGAATATCTATAATGTTTATGACACATACTAGTATTTTTATAACAGAAAAATTTATAACATCATCTCTGAAATATTTGTTGAAGAAATATTTCAAATAATAAAAAAATGATAGTTGCATTTTTCCCACAATATGATATATCCTTGTGTTTTTAATATTGAGTAACTAGAATTTTCTAAGTCAAATTATTCAAGGAGCTATAAATCTACAAAACTGAACTGGTATATAAAATATATATTTCTATCCTTTACGCACAAATATATGCAGTTCATTGCAGTGACACACAAATGTATATGAGTTTGAAGCCAGCCTTAGGTTCACAATGATACTTTCTGTTAAAAATGAAAAGTTTGCGAGATCTCTCTCAATGTCTTATGGAAGTAAAAATATACTATCTACAGATTTTCCTGTATCATAGATCGAGTGGTAATATAAGAGGGAAATTAGGTTAGAACTGATTAAAAGATGAAGTCTGAAGCACAGCACCTGTAAATGAAAGCAAACAAACCAAGTTTGATTGTAAGAAGTTCAATCAAAATTGGATGGATAAGTCTATGTAGTATTAACAACCATGCCTTTCTCATATGACTCAGTAACCAAAGATGCTACTGGAATATAAAAGTGATTCCTCATTACTGAACTTTCTCAATGTAAAATTTCTCCCTAATTCCACTAAGAATGTCTTTAGTGCTGAACATTTTCTCCAATTGCTTTCCATAAACTGAAAGAGTGATGAGAAAAAACACATTTGGGACATTTCCCAAAAGAATATCTAATGAATATAATTCTCCATGAATAAGCTGTTTATTTTCACTGTCTGGTTCCTCTGATATCATAGGAAAACAGAAAAGCAGTTAGAAAAACTTTAATATAAACCTATGTTGTGAAAAGGGTCCACATGTTTTCTTATCTTGTGTTTGTCATCAGTCTTGTTAATAACTTCTTCTTGGCTAACAGAACAATGCTCTGGCAATGACCCAGAGTGTTTTGTAAAGATGTCATGGTTAATTTAGATAAATATTAGATTTTCCACATCTTCTGGCAGCAGAGGTTGTTGCTCATATCAATGCTTCTAGCAGTACTAAATATCCTCTGTGGCTGAATGTTGGCAAGCCGATAACCTGGATAAAATATATAGTCTATCTAGTTGAAGCTAGCAGGTGAGTGATTGCTTTCCCAAGACACTTTTTCAAAATATCTTCCTTCTGTCATTGATGCTATCTCTCTTCAAAGATTTTTCTTTCCTATTTCAAATGCTATTCTCTGTGGAATCAGAATTAAATAATCCTCCTTTAACAATAGCTTCACCATATTGAGAACTTTTATTCTTACAATTTTTAAATTACAGTAATTTCATTAAATATAACTTACCTCAGTAATATGTGTACCTTTCTCTGAATTCATATGCTACTTTCAATGTCTTATTTCTAAAACATTAATTACTTATTATTATTACTACTACTATTATTATTGTGTGTATGACACACGTGTAAGCATATGTGTCATAACACTTGCATGTGAAGCAAAGCACAAAAATTGTGAAGTTTGATCTCTCTATCTTTACTTGGGTTTGAAGAACTGAATTCAGTTACTGGGCAAGTGCTTTCACTTACTAAGTTAACCCTCATCCCCAAAAGGAATCGTTAACTTTTTATAATATTTCACATTTGTTGCTGTTTCTATTTGAGAAATTATTTTCATCAATTTATTCATTTTATCAAGAAATTATAATAGAATAAGTGCATTATTAAATGGACATTGATGGTTATTATTAAGGAATACACTGTCAATTGATACAGAGAGAAAAATACCCAATAGTCTGGCCTTGAAGAAAATTTTCTAAAAGAAATAGAATTTGTAGAATAGAATTTGATGAATAACTATTTTCAGTTATTTTAAGGGAAGAATGAGTAGTCTGAAATCTGAGGTAAACTGATTTAGCAAGTGTTTTTGGGACTGTGTGGAATAATGGCATTCAAACTGCAACCAATGTCCATTTAGAAATGAGGATGCTGTCACAATATATGTGGAACACAGGTGAGTACAGTCTTGATCATGAATTATTTATAGAATGCTGACCTTCAATAACCTTTTACTGAAGTCAAGTTTTTGTTGGTTTTGGCCACATATACATTGAGGTTTATGTTACCTCTTATGAGATTTAAGAAGATGGACTTTAGAATATATACTTGGATATAATATTCAAAGGTAAGAAATGAACTATTAAAATAAATCAAGGGAGAATAAGATGTAACACTCTGATAATACACATGAAGAGAAGGGATTCATGAGAAAGTCAAATGCTGATCTCCTCTCTGCCAGAATATATGTACAAAGGAAAAAAATGCGAGATCACTCCAAGTTTTCTGACTTAGGTGACAACATGGATAATAACACCATTCAATACGATGTAGCAGATGAATATTGTGGTTTTATCCATGTTTGATATAAGAAGGCTGTGAGACAATCACTGCAGAGATTAAACCTAAGAATAAGTTATGAAATATGAATTTCAAACCAAGAGAAAAAACATAAAGCTTTTTTTAGATTTTAGATACCATAATTATGTTATTCAAAGCTGACCATGTATCCAATATTGCTCAGGCTGATTAAGGCAATATAATGTGTAAAAATGATTATGCATTTAGGATTATGTCTAGAGTTTCTGAAAGTACACAGTGGAGTTGTTTATCTTGTGTTCATTTTTCATCATTATACTTTCCTACTTGTTTTAATTTAATACACTTTAAATTAAAATATATTTACATCATTTCTTCCTCTGTATCTTCTATTGGACTCCTCCTATATTTTCTATCTTCTTTTGAAATTGATGATCTTTTACTTTATTGTTCTTCATAAACACACATAAATACACCACACACACATACACACTCACACATACAGTATACAATTACTTAAAGTAAATATAAAATAATGTTAAGCCTTGAGGCTTTAACAAACAAACAATCTTGGTGTTAGTTTTCTAATCTTATTTCTTTGTTGTAATAACCAAATGGCATTTAAAATTAAAATGACTGTTATCTCAGTTTTCTTAGTTTTGTTCTTATAAGTTGAGTGCTTTAAAGTAAGCTTTGTATGTAATCCTAGCAGACCTGGTACTTCTCTGTTGCACAGGCTAGTATAAAATTTACATTGACAATTATACCTCAGATTCCAGAGTATTGACTTATGTGCTTTTGCCTCTGTGTTTGTCTCAGTTTTTCTCATATTTCAAAATTATCTTAAGAAAAATATTGTTTAACACTGTAAGTTAGATCTCTAGTAGAGTACTTTTCTAGCACCAAAAAAGATCAATACATTCAATAAAGATATAAATCACTCCAGCATTGGTGAATGTTTTTATCTTTATCAATTTTATGATGTAACACTTGCATGGCATTAAATTTAAAATGGCTTAGGCCACCATCTGAAACGGTAATACAGAATTCAGAATTCTCTAACATGCAAGGATTCCTTTCATGCAATTTTCAATTTATTTCTGTTTTTCCTAAACCTCTTTATTTTCTGATTTTTTCTATACCAAATCCTATTAAATTATTCTTTGCTCTGCTTTTCCCAAGTTCTGCATAGCTGATATATGATGTACATCCACTTAAAACTATGAAAGATATTTGAAGGAAGTTTTTATTACAATGCTGCCCAAGAGACAGGGAAAACTGAATAGTAATTATATTTATTATCAATTTTTTTGGATAGATATATTATGGGACTTTTCCAGAAAGGTTTTTATTTGATACTCTAGGCCTTATTCCATAACTTTTTGCCAACTCTTTGACTGTGTGTACCAGTTAGACAGCAGGCTCCAAAGCCAGATGGCTTGATTTTGAATTTTGGCTTCGTGATTTACTTTTAGTCTAATTTTGAAGAATTACTTAATCTAATCTCTTATCTTACCAATAAAAAGCAGAAATGATTATAGAATTTCACTAAGAATTAGGGGAGCAAATTTACGTAAAGTATTAATATATTGCTGAACATGTTTAACTTAATGCTTGCTAATAATAGTTGATTGACATTAACATTTCATCTATTATCTCTGAAATCATCTTATTTTCTCTATAATATATTCTCAAATAGATCGATATAACTCCTATGTTCTCTTCTCCAAAACTTCAAAACTCTCCAAGATTCATGAGAAAGAACACATAAAAGCTTTCCTTGGTAGTAACAATAACTATGCCAAAAATATGTACTGTACATAAAACATTCAAAATGGAATTTCAAAAGCTGTTATGCAGTAATATTGGTACAGAAAATATAACTATAGGGTATTTGGTTTAAAAGAAGTCAGTTTTTATCTAATAAAAAGAATTATCTCTTAAATATCAGAAAATGGGAAAAGTAGAAGAAAAATGTCTTTGCACTAAATAGTTTCAATGCAGAAAACATCATTTATTATCACTCCTTTTCACCTGAGGAAACTCATATCTCCTCATCTCTGTCTTCTGTAGAGTCTGACCTGAGTTTTATTTATTAAAATGGATTCAGTGAGTTTAGCCATGGTATGAAAGTAGAGTGTCCAGGGAGTATGTCTATGTACTGACATTTTCAAACCTTTCTAAACTGTGTTCACATATTATAACAAATAGGTTTTACTTAAAATGGCATACAAATCACACCTCAGATATTTTTCCATTTTTACTTTAAGAAAAATTTCCAAAGAAACTAAGTATAGTATAATAATAATAATAATAATAATAATAATTTCTTTAGCCCATTTTTTATTATAATCCAACATTTTTTCAAATATATATCATCAGCTTCAGAAAATTAAAAGTAACAAAATTGATCTATTTTAAACCTAACATTGATTGATGACTAAGAGAAACTTATATTAATTGGCTACTCATAAACAAAATGACATAGGGAAAAGTATCCATTATTTTAGTCAAATATACCTAAATTAAAATATGTTCAACCATTACTTACTTGTACAAATTTGGGCAAGTCTTCTGAGCAATCTTGTCCTCAGTGTTCAAATCTGTAAAACAATGTTAGCATATCACAAAAACTGTAATATGCTAAAGATGCCCTAAATGTCAAATAAAATATAATTTTATGTACTCAACAGATGCCTGAAATGATGGTAGATGTATCATAATTTGAAATATCATTAAACTTTTTAAATGTAGCTAGGTCACCAATATATAGTGATATGTAAATCATAGAATAATTACCACTATTAGTATATACTTTTACATTTAGATTAATAGGTTTTACAGGCAGAATCCTTTAAAATAAAATTTTCTAAGGGTATCACCATCCCTGATTTCAAGCTATACCACAGAACAATAACAACAACAACAACAAAATAGTTTTGGCATACAGACAGTTTGAACAATAGAATTGGATTGTTGACAAAGAAGTAAATGAACTCAACTATAGAAACTTGATTTTGACATAGTAGCCAAGCTATACAATAGAAAAAAGAAAGTATCTTCAACAAATGGTGTTGGTCTACCTTAATGTCTGCATGCAGAAGAATGCAAATAGATCCATATCTACCTCCCTGCACAAAACTCAAGTCCAAGTGGACCAAAAATCTCAACATAAAACTGAATACAGTAAATCTGATAGAAGGGTATAAATATCTAGAATTCATTAGCACAGGAGACAACTTCTTGAATAGAGTTCCAACAGTCCAGGCACTATGGTCAACAATTAATAAACGGGAACTCAAAAAACTGAAAAGCTTCTGTAAGGCAAAGGTTATTATAAAAAGGCCACAAAAACAGCTTACGGAATGGGATAAATCCTCACCAAACCTACATCTGATAAACCAGACTGTTGATATCCAAAAATACATAAAGAACTCAAGGGCGTAGAAGTCAAGAACACCAGTATTCCATTTCAAATGGGATACAGAACTAAAATGAGAATTTTCAACATAGGAATCTCTAATGGCCAAGAAATACTTAAAGAAGAATTAAACATCTTTTATTAGCAAGGAAATACAAATCAAAATGTCTCTCAGATTCCATCCTACATCTGTCAGAATGATCAAGATCAAAAAGTCCAGTGACAAAATATGTGGTCAGGACATGGAGTAGGGGAACACTCCTCCATTGTTAATAGGAATGAAAACTTGTATAACAACTCTAGAAGTCAATTTAGTGGTTTCTTAGAAATGTTGGGATAATTCTACCTGAAGATCCAGCAATATCACTCTTGGAATATACCCAAAAATATGCTCCGACATACCACAAGGACACTTGTTCAACTATGTTCTTAGCACCTTTATTTGTAATAGCTATAAACTGAAAACAAACTAAATGCCCCTCAATAGAAGAAAGGACTAAGAGTGTGTGGTACCTTTACACAATGGAATACTGCTTAGATATTGGTGTAACAAGAAAAGATTATTCTGAGTAAGGTAACCCAGACCTCAAAAGACAAACATGGTATATACTCACTTATAAGTAGATATTAGCCATAAAGCACAAGATAGCCATGCTACAATCTACAGTTCCAAAGAGGCAAAGTAAAAAGAAGGGCCAAAATTATTGCTTGAGGAATGTTAGAAAAATTAGAGTAGATATCAAGGGCAGATGAAAGGAGGGACTGGGTGAAGGAGAGGTGGGTAGGGTAACAGGACTGATCAAATGGGTAGGGGTTAGAAGAATAATTTAAGGTAAAATATAACTGGAATTGATGCAGAGACATCTCTGGAAAGAGATAGAAACCTAGAATGATGAAAACTCTGAAGAATCTATGAGTCTGTGCTTAGCTAAGACTAATAGCAATAGGGGATATGGAACATGAAAAGACTATCTCCTATAATCAGAAAAGATTTCTAGCAATTGGACTAGGGCACTAACCAAAGCACAAAACCTTAGACTCAGGATTTTTCCTGACAACACAATATGTAGGAATAAAGATGAGTCCCCCAACACATATATAGCAGAAGACTGCATAGTCTGGCTTCAGTGGGAGTAGATGAGTCTATTCCTGGAGAAACTTCAGGCCCCAGGAAAGGGAGATTCCTGGTGGGGTGGGGTGGGAGCACCATCTCAGAGGCAAGGTGGAGAAGGAATGGAATGAGAATCTCTGGGACGGGGACTGGGAGATGGGGGCAACAGCTGGAATATAAATAAATAAAATAATTTTTAAAAAGAAAAGAAAATCCAACAGTCATTCATGTTAAGATATTAGAGATATCAGGGTTATAAATCACATACCTAAATGTAATCAAAGCACTATAGAGCAAGACAACAGCCAATATCAATTTATATGGAGTGAAACCTACAGAAATTCCATGAAAATCAGGCACAAGTATAGTTGCTATGTTTTGTTTATAAAAATAAAGAGGGGAGAAGGAAAAAATTTGGTGGAGGTGTGGTAAAGTTTGGGGGAAGGTGATACCTCCATGGGCCCATGCTGAAGTGTCTCTTTTCACCGAAGGACCAGCCACATGACTATCTGGTATAGAATAGAGTTTATTCAGGGCATAGGGAATTGAGTTGAGTTGGTAGTAGTGACAGAGAAAGGCAGAGAGAGAGAGAGTAGAGAAGTAGAGGATTAGATGCCTGCTATGAGTCAATCAGCACATGGAGAGAGAAAAAGAAGGGAGGGGAATGGGGAGAGAGGGAGAATTGGGGAGAGGATAAAGTAAGAGCAAAAAGGCAAGAAGAGTGAAATGGGCAAGGAGCTCTTTTTATAGTAAGTCAGGCATACCTAGCTGTTGCCAGGTAACTGTGGGCGGAGCCAAGACAAAATGCTAACTCTTTCTCCCTATCTCTTCAATATAGTACTTGAAGTTCTAGGCAGAGCAATAAGACCACTAAAGGAGATCAAGGGGATACAAATTGGAAAAGAAAATGTCAAACAATTGCTATTTGTAACTCATATGATAGTATACATGAGAGACCCCAAAAATTTCTACCAAAGAATGCCTGCTGCTGATAAACAACTTCAGCAAAGTTGCTGGTTACAGGATTAACTCAAACAATATAGAGTCATCCTTGGTACAAAAGATAAACATGAGGATAAAGAAATTAGGAAAATACCCTTCACCATATCCAGGAATAATATAAAATATCATAGTGTAACTCTTTCCAAGAAAGTGAAAGATCTGTATGACAAGAACTTCAAGTCCCTGAAGAAGGAAATTGAAGAAGATATCAGAAGATGGAATGATCTCCCATGCTCATGTATTACATAGCACTTCTCAATTTCAGATTTTATATAGTGTGTTATTATAATGTGTATATAATATTAATATTTTACATGATTTAATAGTATATATTTTCCAATCTTTATATCTTTATCTTTACTTTTTATCCTTATCATAAATAGTAGTTTTATAATTATTATCAAGGTATAATCTCTATCTTTGTCACACTATTCGGTTTGATCCTAACACAACAATCAATTTTTTGTTGTTGTTGTTAAATTTTTGATTGTTTCAAAGAACAATATGATGGAAATCAAAGAACTTTTGAAGCTAGCTACAACATATTTTGGATCAACAAGCTGTGATGTAAGTTCTAAATATGTGATGAATACATTAAATCTTCCGTATGGTAAAAGCAAAATCCACAAAATGATTCACCAAAGAAATACTTCAAAGTATTCACTGTCTGATAACTTGTGTTATTTCTTTGAAAATGGACTTTTGAAAAACCATCAATATACAATCAAAGAAGCACAGAAAAGGTTACATGAATTAAAGAAAAATCCTGGATTAAAGGTAATCTGAATTTCTTCTCATTTTAACACAATGGGGACAAAACTATTTCAATCTCAAACTCTGCATTTGAACAATAGATATGCACTCTTTCCTGAAATGAATGTGTTGTTTCTGTATTGTTTTCTGAAACTATTCAAGTCACAAATTGTAGAACTATTTTATAAAAAACAAACAAAATACATAGAAAGTAACTGTTGTCCACAAACATCCTTTGGGTCAATGTTGTCACATTGGAAATATATAACAGCAATTTGGAATAAATTTTCTGCCACGTACATTTGTCATGACTTTCTCTGGTTCAGAATAAATTATACAAAGGACATTAGAACTACGGAATGAATCCTTATGCTTACAGCATTCCTTTCTCTTAAGATTTTATGTTTATTAAAATGTAAATGATGAAAAAGATTAATAGTAATAGAGTATATATTATAACATTTACTTTACAAATTGTTAAAAAGCAAAAAGAAATTGGAAGTACAGATTACAACTTAATGTGAAACTATACCCCTGAAGATATGTACAATGAGATATCGAAGAATATGCTAGATTAAAATAAACTGCATAAGAACAATGTTTTCCCACACCCTTTCTCTCTTAATTTTCCTTGTATTTCTCCTACCTTATTTTTGTCAATTTGTTTATTATTCAGGATGATTTTCCAACAGAAGGAATGGCATTCTTCTCATTATGAAGTTAATATCTATTGAAAGTGAAAGGAGAGATGATAATTAAAAGGTTTATCACTATTATGAATATTATCTAGGGCTATATTTAATGAATAATAAAGAATTCATATACAACAGTGAATTATACAATTTAAGTGCTAACCCTTATATAAGTGTCTTAAAGAAGCTCACCCAATAATGATATATTTCTTTGTTTCATAATATTCTTAAATGATTAAGATGCTTAAGAGTACTACACATTTTTTTCTTTCAGCTATGGTACTATATTAATCCTTGACTTCTGAAGTGACAGAAAACCTAACTCTTTTCTGAGGAGCAAAACAAAAAAGAAGAAATGGAAGAATATATATTTCAAGACACTTGAGTTAAGAACTCCTGTTAAGTTCTGTCACTTGAACTAGATTTAATGGGAATACAAGTCAAGTACCATGTGAGAGCATGAGCATGCTAGGGAGGAGATTCTCGCTTTGTGTAGATGATAAACCAATAGGGTGGTTTTTTTGTTTGTTTGTTTGTTTTTTTGTTTTTTTGTTTTTTTTTGCTCAATATAACCACACTTATTTAAATGACAAACAGTGAGTGGAGTAAAATCAAGAGCCTCCCCTTCCATTGTTACTAGATAAGGCAATCCTTTGCTACATATGTAACTAGAGCTGTAAATTCCTCTATGTTTACCCTTTGGTTGGTGGTTTAATCCTTAGGAGCTCTAGGTGACTGGTTAGTTGATATTGTTATTCTTACTATGTGTCTGCAATAAGTTTCAGCTCTTTAGTCCTTCCCCTAGCTCTTCCATTGGGATCCTCAGGCTCAGTCCCACGGTTGACTATCTATATTTGTAGTATTCAGGTGCTGGCTAAGCCTCTTCGGTAACAGCTATACCAGGCTCCTGTCAGCAAGTACTTCTTGGCATCTGCAATAGTGTCTAGGTTTGGTATCTAGAGATGGGATGGATCCCTACATGGGGCAGTCTCTGGATGGCCTTTCCTTCAGTCTCTACTCCATTTTTGTCCTTGTCTTTCCTTTAGAAAGTAAAAATCCTGGGTTAAAAATTTTCAGATGGATGGGTGGCCCCATCCCTCAACTGGAGGTCATGTCTATTTACTGGATGTGTTCTCTATCTCCCCTCTGTTGGGTATTTCAGATAATGTCAACCTTACTGGGTCCTAGGAATTTCTTGCTTTCCTTATATCTGGGACATTCTAGTGATTCCACTGGTTCCCCACAGCCCACTGCTACTGCTATAGATTAGTTTTCATTTTCTTGACCCTCTAAACTATTCTTCTGTGTCTTCCCATACCTGATCTTTCCCACTTCCCCCTCCCTCCCAGGTCCCTCCCTCTGTCTACCTCTTAGAATGGAATATTACTGAGCTATTAAAAAGGATGACTTCATGAATTTTGCATACAAATGTATGGAACTAGAAGATATCATCCTGAATGAAGTAACCCAAACACAAAAGGACACACATGGTGTGAACACACTTATACATGGATATTAACCCCAAAACTCTTATGAAGCTTAACAAGAAAGAAGACCAACGTGTGCATGCTTCACTCCTACTTAGAGGGGGAACTCCAGTTTCTTTATAAAGGCGCACCGAGCTATGTGTTTATTATTAGCACTGCTTTCATTGTGTCCCTTAAGTTCCTGAATGCTGTGCCTTCATTTTCATTAAATTCTAAAAATACTTTCAATTTATTTATTTATTTCTTCCCTGACTAAGTTATCATTGAGTAGAGAGTTGTTCAGATTTCATGTATATGTGGGCTTTCAGTTGTTTTTGATGTTATTAAAGACCAGCCTTAGTCTGTGACTGTACAATAGAATGTATGGGATTAATTCAATCTTGTTTTTGTTGAGGCTTGTTTTGTGTCCAATTATATGGTCAATATTCGAGAAGGTACCTTGAGGTGCTGATGAGGAGAAGACATATTCTTTTGTATTCAGCAAAATACTGGGTCCTAGTTACTTATCCATTCTGTTATCCTCTGTCTTTTTATAGGGTTATTGTGTTCATTGATGTTGAGAGATATTAAAGAATGGTTGTTGCTTCCTGTTTTCTTTATTAATAGAATTATGTTTGTGTTGTTTTCTTCTTTTGGCTTGTTGTGAGAAGATTAATTTCTTGGATTTTTTTGGGTATAGTTTCCCTCCTCTTTTTGGAGTTTCATTCTTTTATCCTCTGTAGTGCTTTTTAATTGTTTATATTGTTTATATTTGGTTTTGTCATGGATTATCTCTGTTTCTCCATCTATGATAATTGAGATTTTTTTTTTTCCTTAGGGATAGTAGTCTTGGCTGGCATTGTTGTTCTGTTAGTTTCTTTATTAAAATCGATCAAGATCTTCTGGGTTTTAGAGTCTGTGTTTTGAACTTTGGTGTAATTCTGATATGTCAGCCTTTATATGTTACTTGAACTTTTTCCCTTACCTCTTCTGATAATTCTTCTTTGTACTGTGCATTTGATGTTTTGATTATTAAATGATTGGTGGGATTTTTTTCTGGTCCATCTATTTGGTGTTCTATAGGCTTCTTGTATGTTTATGGGCATCTCTTTTTAGGTTAGGGAAGTTTAATTCTATGATTATGTTGAAGATATTTACTGGCCCTTTGGTTTCTGAATCTTCACTCTCTTCTCTACATATTACTCTTAGGCTTGGTCTTTTCATTGTGTCCTGGATTTCTGGATATTTTGAGTTAGGAGTTTTTTTCCTTTTTTTTTTTTTTCTTCTACTGCTGTATCAGTGTTTTCTATGGTATCTTCTATGCCTGAGATTTTCTCTTATATTTTCTGTAGGTGATGCTGACATCTCTGACTCCTGTTCTCTTTCCTAAGTTTTCCATCTCCAGGATTTTCTCCCTTTGTGACTTCTTTAATGTTTCTATTTCTAATTTTAGACCCTGGAAGGTTTTGTTCAGTTACTTCACCTGTTTGATTGGGCTTTCCTGTATTTCTTTAAGAGATTTGTATGTTTCCTCTTTGGGAGCTTCTACTTGTTTACATTTTGTCTCCTTTACTTTTTAACGGAGTTATTTTGGCCCTTCTTAAAGTCCTCTATCTTCTCCATAAGATGTAATTTTAGATCTGATTTTTGTTTTTCAGGGGTATTGGGGTATCAAGGGCTTGCTGTGATGGGAGTAATGGGTTCTGATGTTGCTAAGAAGCATGGTTTTTGTGGCTTATGTTCTTGTGCTAGCCTCTTGCCCTCTGGTTCTCTCTGGCATTAACCCGCCTTACTGTCTCTGACTGGAGTCTATCTGTCCTGTGAGCCTGTTATGTTTTACCTTCTTAGGTCAGGCTGTCTCTGGGTGTGGGATGAAGTCTGGAAAAGCCACATCTGTGAGCATGGCTAACGGCAGACCTCCTGATTGCCAAGCTGACTCTCTGTTTGGGCAGTGTGGGGGGGTGCTAGAGCACTGGATCTGCCCCCTATTATAGTTGGAAACTGGAAGATAATGTCAAATTTTATTTTATTGTTTTTTTTATTATTTGGAATCCTAACTCAAACTTGAGAATTATTCCTTTACCTTTCCCATTAGCCAATAATTTTGGCATTTTATGGAGTCCTTTAATGGTAAAGAAATGATGATCCTGATATGAATGGCATATTTGTAGCATTGTCTTTCAGGTACATACTTTTAGCTTGTACTTTATCTTCCGTAATGTGTTTCATTTATTAGCAAGTATATAAATTGCATACTAGAAAGTACTAGGTCAATACATTTGCTTTTCCAATTACAACACAGTGCCTTAATTAAATGTACTATTCTATTATAAATAAATAATTTAACCGGGCAGTGGTGGTGCATGCCTTTAATCCCAGCACTTGTGAGGCAGAGGCAGGCGGATTTCTGAGTTCAAGGCCAGCCTGGTCTATAGAGTGAATTCCAGAACAGCCAGGGCTATACAGGAAAACCCTGTCTCAAAAAATTATTATTATTATTATTATTATTATTATTATTGTTATTATGACAAAATCTCATAATATATCAATTTAATATAAAATGTTTTTCACAATTATTATCTAATAACCTTTTTTTTACACCGAAAGATTTCTTGGAGGAAGAATAATGTGTTGGACTTTAAAAGACTAACTAAAATGGAAAAAAAAATAGAATGGTCAAGGACATTATCTATTCATTCAAATATCATATGAATTTTCAAATGTCTGTTCCTCCCATACGATTAGTGTTTGTTGTGAACACATAATCATGAGTGAATTTTTATTTGCTATTTCTAAGACACTGGGGAAAAAAAAACTTTATTTGCTGCTCAAGGAATTGGTTTATTTAATTATTTTCTTAGTTCACCTTTTTAAAAATTGCTGTTAGCTCTTAAAGCATTTTTTTATGTTACTGCTAAGAACTTAAACCTCCTCATTTTTCTTTATTAGCTTCTTGGGAAGAGAGAAAGGTAAATATTTAAGAAATTAGACTGATTATTCTTGATACAAATACAAGGGGCATTGAAATGCCAATTCCAATTCATCATTTTATAAATATTATTATGATGGTTGGTTGCAATATTATTATGATGGTTGGTTGCAAGAATTGATATTAGGTTATGTAATCAGTAATCTGGATAATAAGAACAAGGTGAATAATAGAGTTTATAGAATTCTGCCATGTGATACCATAACTGCGAAATGTTCAATATGAGGTTCAATTTTTTTGCACAAGTCAGGTTTAAAAATGAATTAACCTTTAAAATGCACAAGATTATCAGTTTTGAGTTAAAGTTCTTCTAGTATCTAGTATTTCTAGTATCTATTAAATAAAATTTTAATCCATATACATACTCTATAAAGAGACTAGAATCTTTTCTGACCTTTATCTTATAGACAATAACATTTTTCCATATGATTTAGTTTAATCTTCACCCAGTATTAGGACAAGGAAAGTTTAAAAAGATGGGGGAAATGGCAGGCATCTTGGCTGAGGGAGATTTTATCTACTCCTTGGACTTGCTGGAACCTTGCTCCAGCTCAAGCAAACTGAACAGAAGGCGCTTAGATTTCAAGAGCCAGTGATTCTTACCATTTCTAATGCTGCAAGCCTATGTTTTTTAAATTAAAAATTCTTTAATTTTTATTCTTGATATCTTTACCATAATTTACAGAGCAATATATAGCTGAACTAACAAAAAGAAAAGGAGAAAGAGAAAACTTAAAACCTAAAGAATATATATCTAAGTGACATAATATTACATTAATCAATAACTATTTGTTAAACAAAAACCTGTTATGATATTCATTATTTCCATCATCTGATCTATAGTCACCATAATAGGCATTGCCTGAGCCCTTATCATAATTGTCTCCCACACATGAGTTTAGAACCTGATTTCTTTTGTACAATAAATCTTTATCCTTCATTGTAACCATCATATATCAACAAAGACACTCCAATAAAAGATTCAACAAATTTAAAATATCCCATAGCTTTATACATTTAACTATACTTCCTTTTGCAATATCAAAATAAAGTAAAAAAAAGTGTATTTTTAAGAGTGAAGGTATAAACCATAACCATAATTATTAGAATATAAAACCATGTTTTTGGCAGTCTAAACAATTCAGTGTCATGTTACAAAGTTTGGCTGCCAGCAAGAAAAATTCTTATATATGAATATATGAAGGTGCAGCTTTAATATCTCATTAAAGAAACATTTTTAAATCCTATCTTTTAAAGTCTTGTTTCTTGGACAAGAATTATATAAAAATATTATTCCAATTTAAAAGTATCTTTACAGACCTGTTTCTCTGTGTTGGCTCATGCCATGTTTTAATGTCCAGAATGGCTTTAACCCTGAGTTATTTGTTTTTAAGCCAACTTTCTTTTACCAATGATAAAGATTTTAACTATACTGCATAAATTATAAACCAATGTTTTATATCCAAGATATGCAGAACAATACATGTAAGTCCAGTCAGAAATAAAGTAACAGTGGCCACATACATTTATACAGATCAACTTGCTACATGTTGAATCCAATTCTCATAAGCACAGAGCTTTTGTATTGGCATCAACTTTCTACCAAAGGCTGAAAAGTTGCTGCTGCCACTGGCTTGTTGCCACTTTGATCCAGGCAGGAGGCAGAGCTTCTCCAGCCACACTAGACTCCTAGCTGCAGGTGCAGAGTTCCAAGAGCTGCATCAGTTTATCACTTTTTTTTTTCCAATTCAGATGTTATTTTCTAAAATCCTTGAAATAAGTTAAAACTAAATTAAGAAGTGAACAGTTATCACAAAAAGTTTAAACTATTTTTCTCTCTGGATATGAAGCACAGAACAACAATCAAGCAGCAAACAAAACTAGATACACAAACTGGCAGACATGAACAAACTAATGCAGAAAGGACAACCAATATAGTTGGGGGTCATGGAGTAGTGGTGGGAAAGGGAAGAAAGCAAGATTTCCCACCAAAGGAAACCAGAACCAGAAACAGATATTACCCTAGTGGGAACCAGACAACAATCAGTATGTAACCTCACCTCCTCTCAACTCTCAGAGATTTGCTTTGTCCAGCTCTCCTCTTTTGGCTCTACAAAAATCTAGATCAAATCAGAAACAAGAACAAATCAAGAAAAAGAACCATGCAGGTACAGGAAACTTACCTCCTTGTGGAGGAGCTGGCTTGGTAGTGTACACTAGCAGTAACTGAGGGATGCTTGAGGGTAAGAGTCATTCCCATTCAATGAATCAATTATTGATGTTCCTTTTTTTGTGGTTCTAAACATTCAGTCTTGGGGTGTATGTTCAATAAACAACTCCTGCTTAACTGCATTCAGCATTTGTATTGTTTGTACTGCTGCTCTTCAGTTTCATTATGCAGTGGCACTTTAGATTCTTGTTTAAATTATCTGTTTCCGAGTATTTTCCTTATTTTCATTTATAAATCTTTCTAAGGTTTGTAACTTACTAATCGATTTTTTTTTAATATTTTTTTCCTGTATCTCTAAAACTTTTTTAATTTGAGAGGTTACAAAAAGCTACTGTGTTTATCAAGGATAAAATATAAAGTAACAAAATGATAATAATCATAATACAGATTGAGCCAATTTCAGTTAAGTCATTTCTCTTTTCATTTTCTGCTTTTATTTTCAAGCTAAAGTAGCACTATACAGGGTCCTAGAACAATGTATGATGATTTTCTCATTCTTAACTTTCTCCTTGAGGATGTAGCAGGTGAATTTTGAAATGTGATGGATTTTTAGTTTGTCTGTAAATGGTATGATTTCTCTGTCCCTGTTATTGTGCTGTATGTTGGGGGACAAAATCTTGTTTTTTAACAAAATATTACACATTCAAATTTTGCTAAAACTGATTCAGGAGACAGATGCTGGGGTGAAAATATACTAGCTCAAAGAGGCAGAGAAAGCACCACCTGACTTTCCTTCTCAACCAGTGTCCCAAAAGGAAAATGAAATTCTACATGTACTTGCTGTCTCAAAAACCTTCAAAGTTGAAGGTCTTCCCTTTCTGCTTCCTGTGTGTCTGTGTCTCCATGTCTGTCCTCCTGATTGCTTCTTATTCTGAGGCGGGGGGGGGGGGTTCCTATGTTCATTCCCTGTCAACTTGTTGTCTATTATTCTTCTGGACCTATTGTGGAGTTTATTTATTCCTGTTTATATAAAACAGAAAGTTCTTAGATTAAAGGTGTGTGCTAGAGTTCAGCCATATTACAACTTGAAACAGGTTTTTCCAGTAAATATCAAAATCTCAGGGTTCACAATATGACCAAATACCCTAAAAACATTTACTACCTTGATATTTTGGAAATATTATTACCAAACACTTAAAAATAATATATACTCTGTCATAATTTTCATCCCCACATTGGTTATCTTAATGATGTGTTTTCTTAATAAATTAAATTTTATGAAGACTTTAATGATTAGAAACAACTGATGTATTCACAAATATTGAGATATTACTATTCTTTATATTATATAAAATCAGATTTCCCTTTGGACATTATTTTCTGTGTCTGAAAAATTATGAACTTAGATTTGCTCTGTGTGGGTTTCTGTTGGTGATTATTTTCAAGTTTTTAAGTCATGTTAATTTACTTTTCTTATCTTTTTTATTGGTTCTTTGTGAAGTTCACATAATGCAGCCCAATGCCACTCATTTCCTTTCCCCCTATAGCCACTCTCCACTCTTTTTTTTTTTAATTGGAAATTTTATTTACATTTCAGCTGTTTTCCCTTTGCCCCCTTATCCCCCTCCCTCCCAGGAACTCCCTATCTCTTCCCCCCTCCTCTTGCCTCTATGATGGATATACCCCCACCCACCCTCCCCTGTACCGCACCTCACCACCCTCGAATACCACCCCCCACGATGTCCAGCCTTCATGGGACCAAGGATCTCTTCTCCCACTTATAAATAGCTCCTTGCATATTTATCTGGAGCCATGGGTCACTCCCTATGCGCTCCCAGGCTGGTGGTTTAGACCCTGGGGGCTCTGGTTGGTTGATATTGTTGCTTTCCTCATGGTGTCCACAAATCCTCTCAACTCCTTCATTCTATCTGCTCTGTTGGGAACCCCCCATGCTCAGTTTAATAGTTAGCTGTAAGCATCTGCCTCTGAATATGTCAGACTCTTGCAGACTTCCAAGGAGGACAGCTATGTCAGGCTCCTGTCAGCATGTACTTCCTGACATGCACATCAACGTCGACCTTGGTGACTGCACATGGGATGGATACCCTGGTGGAATGGTCTGCAAACAGTTCCTCCTTCTGTTTCTGTCCTGTACTTTGTCTCCATATTTGCTCCCTTGAGCATTTTGATATATCTTCTAAGAAGGACTGAACCCCCCACCCCACTTGGTCATCATTCTTGATGAGCTTTATGTGGTCTGTGAGTTGAATCTTGGGTATTTCAAGCTTCTGACATAAAATCCAATAAATCAGTGAGTGAATACCATGTATGTTCTTTGTGATTGGGTTACTTCACTCAGGATGATATTTCTAGTTCCATCCATTTACATAAAAATGTATCGAATCCATTGTTTTTAATAGCTGAGTAATATTTC
The DNA here is from genome assembly GCA_021653895.1 of Mastomys natalensis. Classification (NCBI taxonomy): domain Eukaryota; kingdom Metazoa; phylum Chordata; class Mammalia; order Rodentia; family Muridae; genus Mastomys; species Mastomys natalensis. Next base: position 131,920 of record JAJTUV010003006.1, read on the forward strand.
CATTGTGTAAATGTACCACATTTTTTTTTGTATCCATTCCTCTGTTGAAGGGCATCTGGGTTCTTTCCAGTTTCTGGCTATTATAAATAAAGCTGCTATGAACATAGTGGAGCATATGTCCCTGTTATATGTTAGAGCATCTTCTGGGTGTATGCCCAGGAGTGGTATAGCTGGGTCCTCAGGTAGTGATATGTCCAATTTTTTGAGGAATGCCAGACTCTTTTCCAGAGTGGTTGCACCATCTTGTAATCCCACCAAAAATGGAGGAGTGTTCCTCTTCCTCCACATCCTCTCCACCATCTATCACCTGAGTTTTTGATCTTAGCCATTCTGAATGGTGTGAGGTGGAATCTCAGGGTTGTTTTGATTTGCATTACCCTGATGACTAAGGATTGCTGAACATTTCTTTTAGGTGCTTCTCGGCCATTCGCATTTCCTCCGTTGAGAATTCATTGTTTAGCTCAATACCCCATTTTTTAATAGGATTATTTAGTTGTTTAGAGCCTAATGTCTTGAGTTCTTTGAATATATTGGATATTAGTCCTCTATCAGATGTGTGATTGGTAAAGATCTTTTCCCAATCTGTTGGTTGCCGTTTTGTCCTATTGACAGTGTCCTTTGCCTTACAGAAACTTTGCAATTTTATGAAGTCCCATTTGTCAATTCTTGATCTTAGAGCACAAGCCATTGGTGTTCTATTCAGGAACATTTCCCCTGTGCCTAGGAATTCAAGGGTCTTCCCTACTTCTCCCCTATCAGTTTCAGTGTGTCTGGTTTTATGTGAAGGTCCTTTATCCACTTTGACTTGAGCTTTGTACAAGGAGATAAGAATGGATCGATTTTCATTCTTCTGCATGTTGTCCTCCAGTAGAACCAGCACCATTTGTTGAAAATGCTGTCCTTGTTCCACTGGATGGTTTTAGCTCCTTTATCAAAGATCAAATGATCATAGGTGTGTGGGTTCATTTCTGGGTCTTCAACTCTATTCCACTGATCTTCCTGCCTGTCTCTGTACCATACCAGGCCGTTTTTATCACTATTGCTCTGTAGTACAGCTTGAGGTCAGGGATGGTGATTCCTCCAGAAGTTCTTTTATTGTTGAGATTAGTTTCGTTATCCTGGATTTTTTGTTATTCCAATTAAATTTGAGAATTTCTCTTTCTAGTTCTGTAAAGAATTGAGTTGGTATTTTAATGGGGATTGCATTGAATCTGTAGATTGCTTTTGGCAAAATGGTCATTTTTTACTATATTAATCCTGCCAATCCATGAGCATGGCAGATCTTTCCATTTCCTGAGATCTTCTTCAATTTCTTTCTTCAGTGACTTGAAGTTCTTTGTCATACAGATCTTTCACTTGCTTGGTTAGATTCACCCCGAGGTATTTTATATTATTTGTGACTATTGTGAAGGGTGTCATTTCCTTAATTTCTTTTTCAGCCTGTTTATCTTTCATATAGATGAAGGCTACTGATTTGTTTGAGTTGATTTAACCTGCCACCTTGCTGAAGATGTCTATCAGGTTTAGGAGTTCTCTGGTGGAAGATCTGGGTCACTTAAGTATACTATCATCTGCAAATAGTGATATTTTGACTTCTTCCTTTCCAATTTGTATTCCTTTGACTTCCTTTTGTTGTCTAATTGCTCTGGCTAGGACTTCCTTTACTATATTGAATAGGTAGGAAGAGAGTGGGCAGCCTTATTTAGTCCCTGATCTTAGTGGGAATGCTTCAAGTTTCTCTCCATTTAGTTTGATGTTGACTACTGGTTTGCTGTATATTGCTTTTACTATGTTTAGGTATGGACCTTGAATTCCTGATCTTTCCAAGACTTTTACCGTGAAGGGATGTTGAATTTTGTCAAATGCTTTCTCAGCATCTAGTGAGATGATCATGTGTTTTTTTTTTCTTTGAGTTTGTTTATATAGTGTATTACATTGATGTATTTCCGAATATTGAACCATCCCTGCATTCCTGGGATAAAGCCCACTTGATCATGATAAATGATTGTTTTGATGTGTTCTTGGATTCGGTTTGCTAGAATTTTATTGAGTATTTTTGCATTCAATATTCATAAGAGAGATTGGTCTGAAGTTCTCTTTCTTTGTTGGGTCTTTGTGAGGTTTAGGTATGAGTGTGATTGTAGCTTCATAGGACAAACTGGGAAGGCTTCCTTCTGTTTCTATTTTGTGGAATAGTTTGAAGAGAATTGGTATTAGGTCTTCCTTGAAGTTCTGACACAATTCTGCACTAAAACCATCTGGTCCTGGGCTTTTTTTGGTGGGGAGACTTTTAATGATTGCTGCTATTTCTTTAGGGTTTATGGGACTGTTTAGATGGTTTATTTGCTCCTCATTTAACTTTGGTAACTGGGTATCTGTCTAGAAAATTGTCCATTTCATCCAGATTTTCCAGTTTTGTTTAGTATAGGCCTTTGTAGTAGGATCTGATGATTTTTTTGAATTTCCTCGGTTTCTGTTGTTATGTCTCCCTTTTCAGATCTGATTTTTTTAATCTGGATACTGTCTCTGTGCCCTCTGGTTAATCTGGCTAAGGGTTTATCTATCTTGTTGATTTTCACAAAGAACCAACTCCTGATTTTGTTGATACTTTGTATAGTTCTTTCTGATTCTACTTGGTTGATTTCATCCCTGAGTTTGATTATTTCCTGATGCCTACTCCTCTTGGGTGTATTTGCTTCTTTTTGTTCTAGAGCTTTCAGTTATGCTGTCAAGTTGTTAATGTGTGCTCTCTCCAATTTCTTTTTGTGGGCACTTACAGCTATGAGTTTTCCTCTTAGCACTGCTTTCATGGAGTCAAACAAGTTCTGGTATGATGTTTCCTCATTTTCGTTTAAATTCTAGGAAGTCTTTAATTTCTTTCTTTATTTCTTCCTTGACAAAGTCATCATTGAGTAGAGTATTGTTCAGATTTCCACATGCATGTGGGTTTTCCCTTGGTTCTGTCATTATTAAAGACCAGCCTTAGTCCATGGTGATCTGATAGGATGCAAAGAATTATTTCAATCTTTTTTTATCTGTTGAGGACTGTTTTGTGACCAATTACATGGTCTATTTTTGAGAAGATACCATGAGGTGCTGAGAAAAGGTATATTCTTTTGCTTTAGGATGAAATGTTCTATAAATATCTGTTAAATCTATTTGGTCAATATCTTCTGTTAATTTCAATGTGTCTTTGTTTAGTTTCTGTTTCCACGATCTGTCCATTAGAGAGAGCATGGTGTTAAATTCCCCCACTAGTATTGTATGAGGTGCAATGTGTGCTTTGAGCTTTAGTAAAGTTTTCTTTTATATATGTGGGGTGCCCTTGCATTTGGAGCATAGATGTTCAGAATTGAGAGTTCATCTTGGTAGATTTTTTCCTTTGATGAGTATGAAGTGTCCCTCCTTATCTTTTTTGATCACTTTTGGTTGAAAGTCGATTTTTATTTGATATTAGAATGGCTACTCCAGCTTGTTTCTTGGGACCATTTGCTTGGAAAATTGTTTTCCAGCCTTTTTTACTCTGAGGTAATGTCTGTCTTTGTCACTGAGGTGCATTCCTTGTATGCATCAACATTCTGGGTCCTGGTTATGTATCCAATCTGATAGTCTGTGTCTTTTTATTGGAGAATTGAGTTCATTGATGTTAAGAGATATTAAGGAATAATGATTGTTGCTTCCTATTATTTTTGTTATTAGAGGTGGAATTATGTTTGTGTAGCTACCTTTTTGGGGGTTATTGGAAGATTACTTCCGTTCTTTTTTCTAGGTTGTAGTTTCCTTCCTTGTGTTGGCATTTTCCATCAATTATCCTTTGAAGTGCTGGGTTTGTTGGAAGATATTGTGGGAATTTGGTTTTGTCATGGAATATCTTGGTTTCTCCATCTATAGTGATTGAGAGTTTTGCTGGGTATAGCAGGCTGGGCTGGCATTTGTATTCCCTTAGGGTCTGTATGATATCAGACCAGGATATTCTGGCTTTTATAGTCTCTGGTGAAAAGTTTGGTGTAATTCTTATAAGTCTGCCTTTATATGTTACTTGACCTTTTTCCCTTACTGCTTTTAGTATTTTTTTCTTTGTTTTGTGCATTTTGGTTTTGATTATTTTGTGACAGGAGGTATTTCTTTTCTGGTCTTGTCTGTTTTGGTGTTCTGTAGGCTACTTGTATGTTTTATGGGCATCTCATTCTTTAGGTTGGGAAATTTTTCCTCTATAATTTTGTTGAAGAATATTTACTGGCCCTTTAAATTGGGTACTTCACTCTCATTCTTTACCTATTATCCTTAGGTTTGCTCCTCTCATTATGTCTTGGATTTCCTGGATGTTCTGAGTTAGGAGCTTTTTTGCATTTTGCATTTTCTTTGGACAGTTGTGTCAATGTTTTCATGGTATCTTCTGCGCATGAAGTTCTCTCTTCTATCTCTTGTATTCTGTTGGTGATGCTCTCGTCTATGACTCCTGATCTTTTCCTATGTTTTCTATCTCCAGAGTAGTCTCCTTGAGATTTCTTTATTGTTTCTATTTCCATTTTTAGATCCTGGATGGTTTTATTCAATTCCTTCACCTATTTGGTTGTGTTTTCTTGCCATTCTTTAAGGGATTTTTTTGTTTCCTCTTTAAGGGCTTCTACCTGTTTACTGTGTTCTCCTGTATTTTTTTAAGCGAGTTACTTATGTCTTTCTTAAAATCCTCTGTCATCTTCATGAGAAGTGATTTTAATTCTGATTCCTGTTTTTCCTTTGTGATGGGGTATCCAGGGCTTGTTATAGTGAGAGAACTGGGTTCTGATGTTCAGGTAAACTTTGGTTTCTGTTGCTTGTGTTCTTGCACTTGCCTTTCACCATCTGGTTGACTCTAGTGTTACCTGTGCTCAACTGTGTCTGACTGGAGGTCTGTCTTTCCAGTTATACTTGCTTGTGTCAGATCTCCTTGGGATTCCAGATGCCTCTGTGTTCCTGTGATTCTAAGCTCCCCTCTGTCTCTGGATGCAGTAGGTCTTCTAGGATGTCTCAGGATCAGATGTTTCCACAGGCCCAGACCAGCTAAGTGTCCTCTGCTCTGGATGCAGTAGGTCCTCTAGGTTGTCTCATGATCAGGTTTTTCCACAGGATCAGACCAGCTATTGTGTCTACCCACGCAATGGGACCAGGCTGGGGTGTCTGGAAGGAAGGGTGGTATTCTGGAGTGCTGGGGTTTTGGGTGCCTGGTGGTTCCTTAACCCCCCCCTGGCTCCCAGTTGTAACTCTGAGGCGTGGGGTTTTGTGGGCAAAGGTGTCTTACCCTCTGCTCTGAATGCAATAGGTCCTCTAGGATGTCTTAGTATCAGATGTTTCCACAGGAGCAGACCAGCAAAGTGCCTGCCCCAAGCAATGGGACCAGGCTCCCAGCAGACGGGCAGAAGGGAGGTGGTATTCTGAAGGGTGGGGTTTGGGTGCCTGGTGGTTCCTTAATCCCCACCTGGCTCCCAGTTGTAACTTGGGGCTCGGGGTAGTGGGGCAAGATGTCTTACCATCTGCTCTGAATGCAATAGGTCCTCTAGGGTGTCTCAGGTTCAGGTGTTTCCACAGGAGCAGACCAGCTAAGTGTCTGCCCCAAGCAATGTGACCAGGCTCTGGCCATCCTCACTCTTGAAACCATCCCAGGAATCGACAAAATATTATCTCACTTGGAGAGCTGTAGTTTGCTACAGTTTGTGCCACATATATACCCTTTTGTCCATATTTTTGTTCCTTGCAAATATTTATTGCAATGACTCCTTCATCTGGTAAAATTCTCTGGCTTCTGCTACTCTATCAACACTGGAACCTCCCAATGAATCCTCTAAAGTATCTTCATATTGCCTTCTGTCCTGTAGATGGCGTAGTTTTTGACCACTAGAAATGTCTTCTTCATGTACTTCAACAGTTCTTTTGATGGGGTAGATATAAGCCAATTCAAAGCTCTGGATCAGGGCCTGGAAGTTATCTAAGGGTGGTCAGTCTAGTGGCTCATTAGCTCTCATGCCCTTGGGGCAAACTCACCTGCATCTTCAGGATCTGTGACAGCTTTACCCTGTGCCAGGCAAAGTTCAGGCCTGCACTCCCAAGTGTTGTAGCTGGTGAGGGTCAGGGCCAGTTTTTTCTGCTCTACTGACCTGGGGCAAGCTCTCCATATGCCATAGATGGCAAGGGTTGAGGGAAGGGTAGAGGGCATCTTTCCCTGGGATGTGTCAGCATCCATCTCTCATGACACCAAGGCTAGCTCTTCTTCCTACTTTAGGTGGCAAAGGGTGAGGGTTTGTGGAGAATATCTCTCCTGTGATTATGCTGCTCCAAACAATTTTTAGCAGCCAGCTCTCCAAGCTTTGGAGCTGGCTCACCTGCACCACTGCTATCAAGATCACCTATATTGTGCTTCCTAGGTGAGGTATGGGGCTTACTTTTTCTGAGTGTTACAGCTAGTGAAGTGCAGGACAACTATCCCGCTTTCTTGTCCCCAGGGCTACGCCTCCTGCTTGACACAATAGTGTTCAAGAGGGCAGAGGAAGAGAGTATCTCTTCCTCATCTATGCTACCCACAGGAGAATAGTGGTAGGGCCAGCTCTCCCACTGTCATATCCTCTGTTTCACCTACTTCTCTACAAAGTTCAGGGCTCCTCTCTTGAATACTGCAGATGCATAGGGACAGGGTCAGCTCTTCTGCTTTCATGGCTCCAGGGATAGCTCTCACACAAATGCTTATGAGAGGGGTGGGAACAGTTTACTCAGCCAGGAAGAGCAACTGTCCCTGGGCAGCAGTCTAGATCAGGGACATCTGCCTGGCCTTTGGTAGTAACAGACCCCTGCTACTATAGGCCTACAGACCCAGTTGTGGTTCCCAGTGGCAGGACAGGTCAGGACCTACCATAATATCAAGGGCATCACTGGCTATGCTCATTAGGATTATTTCTCACTACACACAAGTATCCAGTTCTACTTCTTTTTTTTTTGTGCCCACATCCTTCAGTTTCTCTTTCTCTTCCATTTTTTCTACTACTTACTTGCTTTATTAGTGGTTTCCAGGGTCTCTGATAATCTGGGTTCATTTTAGGAGTGGTTTCAGGGGATCTGTGCTATGGTCATATTGGGCAGGGTTCTACTGCCCTAGGCCTATATGTCTCTGGACTGGTAGTCTTTTCAGGCAAGCTCCCAGTTCGGGGCCTTTTGATGCCAGTATGGTGGTCATCTCTGGCTCCACTCCTCACCTGCCTACCTACGTGGCCCCTTTCTAGTTTTTTTTTGTCTTGGTTTTACTCCCTCCTGGGACCCATGATCCTAGGCCATGTTTTTTTCTAGTTTCTGGCTTGTTGTCTCCTGGGGACGCAGGCTTGTGGTTGTGTCAGGCTTGCTTTATTTTGTCCCCAGGGATTATTAGGTTATTAATCAATCAGATGTTCATAGGTCAAAACACTGAGTATCACCATAGCCTCTCTCCTCTCTGTCACCTACTAAAACAAATGTGACATAGCAGTCACACCTGTAACTCTCTAGAGGCAAAGTCATGTTCATTTCAAAAAGAGATTTTCACAAAAGCAGAAAGAATAGCTCAGTGGGTACGGGCACGCAAGGCTAATAATCTGTGTTCAAATGACTAGAATTCTCAAAGAAAAGAAAAACTAGCTTCACAGATTTACCTTGAGCCACAATCTCAGTGTTGTACACAAAAGCACCCCTCAAACAATATACACACCATGCACACATACATATCCATTAATTATGAAATTAAATTAAATGTAATGAAAGAAATCCTTGTGCAGGAAACCCACAGTTTACTATGAGTTTTGAAGCTCCAGGTCTGTGTCATGATCCAGTAAGACTGTGATTCGTAGCTAGCAGTCCTTTCTCAACCTCTGGTTCTTGTCTTCCTCTTGTACAACTTTCCCTGATACTTTGGGTAGGGAGGAGATTAAAAGATATCTCATTTATGGATGAACATTCCACAGTATTTATTTTCTTAAAAGCAGTCTAATTTAATTACTTTTTAATTCAATATTTTATTATTAGCATTGTAACCAAGTAATTTTCCTTTACAAAATTCCTACCACACACATCATTTTGAGTTGCCTGTTGACCTTGGCTATGTTATTTTTATCCATTTTTAGTTAGTTTTATTCTGTTGCTTTGATTAAAATAATAAAATACACTTTCCCAAAAGGAATTGAAGTTAGTTGTGTTTGCTAATTTTGACAATCTGACAAAAGCTAGGATATGGGAACCTCAGGTGAGAATTTGCCTAACATTAGCTTGTCCTGTAAGCAAGTTTGTGGGGCATTTTCTTGATTAATGACAGATAAGGGAAGATCTAGGCCACTGTGTGTGTGATAGTTTCCAGCTATAAAAATATTCAGAATGAGGTAGTCTCAGAAAGTAAGTCAGTATGCATATGTCCTCCATGGTCTCTGCTTCAGTTGCTGCCTTTAGGTTTCTTACTTGAGTTCCTGCATTGGCTTCCTCAGTAGAGATATACATTGTAAGATAACTAGTTCTCAAACTTTGGGTCAAAATCCCTTTGGGATTTAAACAGCCTTTTCACAAGGGTCCCATATCAGACAATACTGTAGATCAGTAAATTTACATTATGATTAAAACAGCAAAAAAAAAGACAAGTAAAAAAGTAGCAATGGAAATAGTTTTATAGTTTGGTTAATCACAACATGAGGAATTCTATTACAGAGTCTCAACATTAGGAGGTTTGAGAACCACTGTGTTAAGGTAAAATAAACCCTCCACTTACAGCTTATTTGAATCAGTATTTTTACCACAGCAACAGACAAGCAAACTAGAACAAGGAGGAAAAGTGTTTAATTGTCATATATTTTCACACTGTAGTCCAGAATAGTGAGAGCAAGCATGCAAGCAATTTGCTTGTTTACTCACTGAAAGCTTATGCTTAGGAGAATTTCTTTATATTACCCAACCCCACCTTCCTGGGGATGGTGACAAACACAGTGGGCTGGGCCTTCCTGCATCATTTATCAATCAGAAAATCCTCCATAAATATACCTCCAGACCAACCTTATTTGGACAATTTTCATGTTAAGTGTGGGACTGTGTTAAGGGTATCCTGGTTCTTGGCTGGGCATGGGCCTAGAACCCCGAGACTCCAAGGGAGAAACGGCAGGAGTTTGGCCACGTCCCCAGAAATCAGGAGCCCTAACAAGCAGTCCAATCTCCATAGACCTACATTGTTCAGTCACGTAGGCCATTACAGCCCTCCCAAAGTGCAACAGGTAGAGGGAGTAACTACAGGCCTCAGGCCCTAGAGATTTACATACTAATGAAGGTCAGAGGGCGGAGCCAATTAACCATTCCTCCCCAGAAACCTCCCCCTTTCTCCCTCCTTACTTAACCCAGGTCTGCCCTGAGTTTGGGGGGGTACATCCCGATCCATCTACCATCTGCCAATGACAATAAAGCCTTTTGGAACCAAGGACTTACTCATATCATTTGGGGCCTGCCGGGCCCGCCGCCGCCAAAAGCCTCCAGCCACTGGAACCAGGGACCTTCCTCCAGTAGGAGACACAGGCTGCCTGGAGGCCTCCAGGCAGCCTCCACCCCGCAGGACCCGGCCTGCTGCCACGTAGGCCTGGGGCCTGCTGCCGCGTGGGGTCCGGGACTCCACTGCAGCCCGCCAGTTTTTTCCCACTGTTAAGAATCTTCAATTCTCAACTTCTTTGATGACTCAAGGTGGTATAGAGCTAATCAAAGTTAAAAAGGATAGCTGTAACCCAAATCATATATAATACCAATTTTTAAGTTATTAGATACTGTTAAATAATATTGAATTATTTTCAAAGTGAAACCATATATTAGAAACAGAAAAGATATGATATAAAACAGTTGTTTATCAGAAGTAAAATTGGAATCAATGAGCTTTTGCAAACTCCATGTTCCTGATACATTTCCAACAAATTCTAATGTAATATTTTGTCACAATTTGACATCCTGTTATTGATGTTATCTTTATAGCATGCTATAAAATCACAATTATTATATATAATATATATTATATATATATATATATATATTATATTACATATATATTACATATATGTATGTATGGTGTTTATAGTATATATGTATATATGTATATATAGTGTTATATTAGTGTATATATATATATATATGGTATTATAAAATATATATAATGTATATATATATATTACACATATATATGTATTATATGTATATTTATATATATATATACACATATTTATGTATTATATATATATATATATATAAATACATATATATGTATTATATGTACACACAGAAAGAGAGACATCACAGTTTATTTTACATATAAAGAACTAGTTTTCTGATAGAAAGAAATTAAGTCCTTAAATAATTTTAAAAGTAGACTCTTTGAGAGTTCCTTTAGGTTTAGAGCAAAGGGGAATAGAAAATTCAGAATCAAACCCCTTCACATGTACAATTTCCTTCCACTCTAAGTCCTGACCAGAGTTGGATATTTGACGCAATGTATGATCTAAACCAATGTATCATTATCAGTTAGCCTCCATAGTCTCTATTAGCATTTTATATATTTTCATTGTACAATTTCACGGGATTAGACAGGTATGTGGTCATTTTTATCAACCATTATAATATCCATACAACATATTTACTGTCAAAAAACTTATTTTTATTCCCCCTATTCAACTTCTTTCCCTGTTATTTCTGACATGTATATGGTGTAGGAGTAGATTCCTGAAGAAAATTATAAAATCAGGGTTCAAGATAGTTCCTCCTCAGGAAAATCAACATGGAAAAATACCATTTAGTCTTGGAATCATGCACTGATTTTCCAATGGCTGCTTATATTGGCATTTCTTACACCAAAAGCTGGGTTTAGAAAATGATCAGAGAATTAATTCTTCTGAACTTATTAGTTATTCTAATCTCTGGCATCTCCCAGTATCCATTTATTAACAAGTCATTTCTGATTTCTGTCATGTTGCCATTGCTCGTGTTTTTTGTTTGATTGGTTAGTTGGTTTTTTACCATTCACAGTGGTAACAGAATATGTAGTAACCTACCCAAGTAAATATGAAACAGATGAAATGCACATCATAGAAACTCTATCTGAATTTTACACTACTTGTAATTTCTGACCTTCTATTAATTTAGTTATTTCTTCCCCAGTACTGAGGCTAAACAAGTTTTTAAATATACTTCTTATCTTCTGTCTTCTGATATTAAATTTATCAATATTTCTTTTTCACTTTGAAGCATTTACTTTTTGGAGGTCCTGTGAATGTAACTTTTATTTTCTCAGACAATTGGATGAGATGAGATTGGTGTGCCCAAGCTGTGTGACTACATGGCTTGGGCTGAGTCTAGAAAATTTCTATGTAACTATCCCAAGGCTTAAGCCTGGAAGAATCTAGACTCTGTATAGCCTAATCTCAGCCTAGAATATTTTCAGCCTCCTCTAGTTATATTGAATAAAGTCAACATTTCTAGCTCTGGTTCAATTCATCTGTTCTGGCCAAAAATTTTTCTAAGCTGATGGATTCAAACTGACTTCTCTTGACTTATGACTGAATTACTCTGCCAGTCCTCAAGATAACTCTGGAAATCTCTTCTAAATATTCTGGTTCCTTTTCATTTTCTGCCTTATTCTGTTTTTTACCTACCACCTGTGTCTGTAAAGCTGTCCCAGTAAAATGGCCTTCTGTCCCAATATGCACTGCTCTTAAATAGGGACTCTTTCCTGTCTGGTCTCCTGAGAGCTGAGCAAATACTTTCTCTGACTCATTCTGTCAAGCATTTCTCTGACTCATCACTTTGTTTGTACCTCAGTTAGAGGTTACTTTCAAACATGGTTTTATAAACCTCCATTGTTTAGTATTAAAGGTATGCACTAATTTTCATGTCTGTATTCCAGCCAGAGGGATTAAAAGTTGTTTCATTCCAGCCAGATTACAGACATAGAAGGTATGTGAATGTGATCTCTTGCCAGCATAACCATTTTGCTGTATTAAAATTCTTCTACATGAACTGCAAACTAAAGTACCAGCTTCTTTTTTCTTCATTATCATTGCAGAAAATTAAATGTTTCAGTCTACATTAATATTGTTGTTGTTGAAGGCATCATAGTTTCATGATAGTGTTTTGAATGATCACATAAAAAAATCACAAAATCAGTTTGTTTTTAAATATGTGAATTAATGAAGAAATAAATCAGTGAAACTTTCCGGAAAATACAAGACAAAATATGCTAAACTTACACCAATTAGAAAGGAAAAATACATGGCTAAAGCTAGCAATAAATAAAAGGTTATAATTTCTTCAGTCTTCTTTTGATTTAAAGCAAAAGACTAGAGTAAACTAAACATCTTGCATAGTTTTCATTTTAACTTTAGGCATAATAGAAGGCATGTAGGAGACTCATCTTCATTTTCTCTTTAAATATGCATCTGATGGCTTATATTTTGTGTAAATTTATGCAGATATACTTTAGCTGTTTTTCACAACTGAACTCAGTATTAGTCTATATTCTGCATGTCTATAATTCATTGCTTCAGTTATTTATGTCACAGTCAGTGAAATGCACAAAAAGAATTACCATATTACACAGAGAGAGAATGCCACACACACTATTATTCAATTCTAAGTACAACAAATTAAAAATAAAATATTTTTGTTAGTTGAAAGTTAGATATTCTTAGAAACAGAAAATAAACCAAGAATCGTGTTTAAATTTATAACTTTTATTTATTTATGTAAATCATAGTCTTTTTCATTCACATTTGGTTGATGTATTGAAGTTGTGTGGTAAGAAAACTTCATTTTATTGACAATATAAGCAAAACATGCTTATTTAAATGCACATATCTTGCAAACTTAGAATAATAAGAAAAAACTAACCTGAGTATCTAGAAACTTAATATAAGTCAGCTAAACTGCAGCATCCTTTAGTGACTTTTGGACTTATAATTCTAGAAAAACAAGTAATATAAATCTCTTTTTGTAGAGATTTAAATAATTTACTGAAAATTATGAACTTGAAACTTAGATATTGGAACTAAATTTTTCACATATTCTTTCAGCAGTGTTTTTTAAAATGTAAATAATATAGAATTATTTGTTTAAAATGAATTACTAATTGATTTCCTTACATCATTCATATATAGAGTATTATTTTAAATAGTTTTTCAGAAATGGTCTCAAATCTCTGTTTTTACTGCCATATATCTGCTGTTAGTTTGCCTGTGTTAAGATATGATTGGATGATAGCAAGGCTATTCTGTATGGACTTTTGACAATAATAGAATATAGGAAACAGTTTGCCTATATTTTTCTTGTGAATGATAAATTTTTGTCAGTTTTCTTTCAGTTAATTTATTTTCATTTTTTGAGATGGGTAAAAATTTAATTTTATTGTTGAGTAGAAAACCATCACCAAATTAGGAAAAGAACAGAGGATACTATTAATTCAAATTTCCTTTCTAAAAATGAAACAGGAATAAAAACTAATATAGAAGTACAAAAACGTTGTAAATTAAATATTTGCTAATCAGTATTTAAAGAATCATGATTTTTTTTCTGTCATGTTCTTAAGTGAATATGATTTAAAGTCTTCTAATTTTTATTGTTATTATAGCAAGTATAATAGCCTTAGGCTTATTTCCAGAGAAAGCACTTTTGGTATTAGATTATTCACTAATAAAATAAGAGATAACACATATGTGTTTAGTACTTTTACCATATGTGAAGCTTGAATGTGTGCATCACTCATGGTAAGCCACTTCTCATTCATTGATTACATTTCATAGTCCTGTGGAATTGAAGAACAAATTTAGAGATATAGCTACTTGCAATTCTTGACTCTGCATACACACTGTAATGCCCAGACCTCATAGCACCACTATGTTGAAGAATTCCACATAAAAAGAGAGTAATTTTGAGGTTTCTACAGTAAATTTCTTATATTTAACGGTACAAAAGGATCAAAATCTAAGATTCATCCTAGAGTTTGTTAACTTTGTGTAGGATAAAAACAACCTGTGAATATATTTTTTTTTATTTTAGAGATTATAATATAATTACACAATATATCTCTTCCCTTTCTTCTCTACAAAACTCTCTCATATCCTACTCCTTGCTCTATTTATAATTCTTGGCCTGTTTTGTTTTTCATTAATTGGTATGCATATATGTATGCATATGTACATACAATTTTATTTTTAAGTGCAACCCATTCAGTTTGTATAATGTTACTTTTATGTATGTTTTCAGAGTTGATTATTTGTTATTGAATAACAATTTGGTGTAATCTTCTGTGGAGAAGACTATTTCTCTCAATTCCAGCTTTTGATAGATGCTTGTAGTTCCCTGTATTGAGTTGCAGCTGGTCTACTTTGACATGTCATTGGTGTCCTCCTTGTTCAGACCCTGTTTAGACAGTCATGTTGGTTAGACATTATAGGTGTAGCTTTTTGGGGGGAAAGGGTATTGTTAATGCATTTTTTTTTATCACTTAAGTACGTTATATCCAAATATCAGCTTTTCTTCCTTTCTCTCATCAAAGTCACTTCTTCTCACTTTCCCTTGCCCTATTTCTCCTTTCTTTGTCCTCAGACAAGCAAAGAACTCCCATCAATATAAACCTGACTTGGTATATCAAGTTGTAGTAGAACTGGGTACATCTTCTTCTATTGACGCTAGACAAGGTTGTCCAGGTAGTGGAAAGGGATCCAAAGGTAGTCAAAAGAGTCAGAGGCAGCCCCTGATACTGATGTAAGAAGTCCCACATGAGGACCAACCTGTACATCCATTACATATGTGTAGGAACCTAGATCCATTCTATGCATGATTTCTGGTCAATAGTTTCAGTCTCTGTGAGCCCCTATGGACCCATGTTCATTGATTATGTAGGTTTTTTGTGGTGTCCTTGACCTCTCTGGCTTTTTCCATCTTTCCTCCCCATATTTCACAAGATTCCTGTAACTCTGCTGAATTTTTGTCTGTGAGTCTCTGCATTTTTTTCATCAGCTGCTTGGTGAAACCACTGCTATACTAACCTCCTGTCTCCAAGTATAGCAGAATATTATTAATACTGTAGGGAAGTGCTGTCTCTTATGGCATGGAACTCAAATTTGGTAGTTATTGGTTTCCATTCTCTCATTTTCTGTTCCCTTATACACTGGGAAAAATTGTGGGTTGAAGGTTTCCTGACTGTGATGGTATCCCCATCCCTCCATTGGGAGTATTGCTTGATTACTGGAGACAACCATTTTATGTTGCCTAGCAACATTGCCAGTTGCTAGGAGTCTTACCCTGGGTTATCCTCATAGATTCCCTGGACTTTCCATTGACTTAGATTTCTAGGTTCTTCCTGAATGAGGGGAGGATAGTGTGAGAGAGAATTAGGATAGAGAACTGGAATCAATGAGGTGTGGTTTCTGACATTCATAAAAGCTAGAATCTAACAGCAAACTCCCTAATCCTCTAGCATTTACAATATTTTGTCCCCTCCATCCAAAATGTTTGTTGAGTCTTAGGTGAATTAGTTGTTGTGCAGATGTATCCACTGGGACTTGGTTCACATACTATTTTGTAACATCTCCATAAAATTACTATTTATCAAATATTAATATAAAAATCTAAAGCATAATTTCTAAAATTTAAAAGCTTAGAAAAACAAATAAGTACATCTACAAAACACTTTTGCAAACATATTTGATGACAATATATTTTATTGTGTGATTCTACAATATTTATTTAACAATTTTTTGTTAAGAAATGTTTATGTTGTTTATAATTTACAGGTTATAATAAAATTTCCAAAGTAATAAAATTAAGCTTATATTCAAATAGAAAATATAGTGTAATGTCTATTAATTTATTAAAGCTAATAAAATACTTCTCAATGTTGCTTAGGTAAAGATAACTACAACTAAACATGTGAGCTTCATTACTTAACCAACAGAAAATATGAAATTTTAGTTGTTGCAATTAAATCATGTATATTTATAATACTTATAGATAATTTTAAAATGCAAATTTATTTTATTATTTATTATAATGTTGACTGTAATCATATATGTAATACATTCTTGTGATACTCATCTGTCTTTTCTTATCTACCCAAACCTACCTTGCCTCAGTTTCTATAATTAAGTCCTCATTTCACTCCCGTAACTTCGTTTTGGTTTTGTTTAGTCTGTTTTGAATTCACTTTCTATCTCATTGTTCAGCCTTCACATGATTTCTGGCCCCTTTTCCATGATATTAGCTGAACTTTGTAGAAATTGATATGGATGCCCTATTTTAGCATGAGTATTCCACTGTCATTCTCAGCACTTTGACACACCATGAATATTTAGATTAGCATATAAGTTTGTAACAAAAAGAAGCTTCAAGAATGAGGGCTTCACTAGTCTATGTGTAGAAACATATATAGAGACAGACAAATAGATAGATAGATAGATAGATCTATAGATAGATAGATAGATAGATAGATAGATAGATAGATAGATAGATAGATAGACAGAGACAGAAACAGTGACAGAGAAGGTATGGTGAAAATTAAGTAAAACTTGTAAATTCATTTCTATTGTCTATGATCAGTCCCACTATAAGATATGGAATTTCTCCTATAATGTAGGCCTCACAACCAATAAGAAATTAATTGATTAGCCCTTATAACAACTGTGCCACTATTGAGCCAGTAAGAATATTTGTTCTAATAGTTACTATTGTTGCTTGCAATATCTAAATCTGGTGAATATGACTGATATATTTTCCGTCCCAGTTGTTTGTATACCAAGTTCTGTTATAATAATGTGAATTAAGTTTTGCATAAGGTAGACTAACATTTTAAGTTGCCTCGTATATTCAATGCGATGTTATTTTATGTTTATTTTCCAACTACACTTGCTTTTAAAAAATATTCATTTGTTATTGTTTTAGGTGAAGTATATGTGTACCATGTGTGACTCTGGTGCTTGTAGAAAACAGAAGATGATATCAAATATCATGGAACTGCAGCTACTTATGGTTGTTAGTAACCATGAAGATGCTGTAAACCAAACATAGGTCCTATGCTAGTGCAGCAATTATTCCTAATGTTATTTCTTTCCAGGCCTCAAAATAATTGTTAATATGTTCTGTTTTTTACTATGAGAGTATGTATTTTAGAAGATAAAGTATAGATATTGCTAGCTACCCTTGGCAAAAAGAATTAACTTTGCCTTATATTAATTTGCCATGCTTCAACATGATTTGATTTGATGATTTTAAAGCAGGGATTTGATTAATGGAACATGGTTCATCTCCTTTCATTCCTAGTAGTTTTATAAGACAATGAGCACCCAGATATCCTCAGGCAAAAAATGCTGCTACTCAACTCAGTTCAACAACTACCTATTTATTACCTGCAACATTCAAAGCATAATGGTAGGATCTCAGAAAGGTATTGGTATATTTAATAGGCTGTAAACTAAAAGAGATTTCATTTCATTGTAAGAAATAAGACAATGGCAAAAATATTTAAGATCCAAAATATAAGGCAGCCTGGAGTAAATGGTGTGATTACTCAAACAATGAAAGAGTTCATATATAATGGATGAAATAAGGAATTTTCATTTGGAGAGAAATTGAACTCCAAGCAGGACTTTAAAAATTATTAAAATGATAATTAGAAATAAAGGAAGAGTAGAAAGAATAAAAGAATTATTAAACGAAGACAACCAAGAAAGAATGATGATAATAATAAACAAACTAAGGAAGGAAACAGAAAGCAATACTTAAATCATTTATATAATTAAAACTTTTAAGCAGATGAAATTACTAAAAATGTGAAAATATAGTCTGACTCCATATTGTGAGATTTTATAAACAGATTTAGAAGCTTGTACTTATTTTGCTAGAAATAAGACATTGATCATCACATTTTGAAATTTGTGATTAGTAATTTAAATCTAGTAACCACATGTCTTATGGTGTATACAGCCAAATGGAATAAAAGCAGGAAACAATTGTTGAATACTGAGAATCCTAATTTAGCAAAATAGGAAATGAAAAGGAAGATGTAACAACAGGAACTGAGAAAATTCAAAAAAATCATCAGATCCTACTAGAAAAGCCTATATTCAACAAAACTGGAAAATCTGGATGAAATGGACAAATTTCTAGACAAATACCAAATACCAAAATTAAATAAGGATCAGATAAACTATCTAAACAATCCCATAACCCCGAAAGAAATAGAAGCAGTCATTAAAAGTCTCCCAACAAAAAACAAACAAACAAACAAAACAAAAACAAAAACAAAATATACACCCAGGACCAGATGGTTTTATTATAGAATTCTGTCAGACCTTCAAAGAAGACTTAATACCAATACTCTTCAAACCATTCCACAAAATAAAAACAGAAGGAACACTACCCAATTCATTCTATGAAGCAACAGTTATGCTTTGTATTCTCCCTTAGAAATGGTATGGTTTCTGTCTAATCAGGAACTTGTTAAAATTTTATTTTATAGAGGACTTCATAAGAGACTTTTTTTTCTACTTCTATCTTGTTTAATGTTACAAATAGATTTTAAAAACTGGTTGAGTGCATATTACTTTTAGCTTCAGAAGATATCATGTATATTTAAGAGGCATTTAACTATTATAAATAATTTTGATGACAAAAATGTTAATACTGAGTTGTATATTTTAAAATAAGTTTTATTAGTTTAATAAAAAGGAAGAAAAACAAAGAAAAAAGATGCAAGTATATAGTCTACATTAAAAATAAAAGTCTCTTAAACAAAAAATACTGTTTCAGATTGAGACAATAACCTGGTTCATTCCACAGAAATTTTTAATTGAAGCAAAAGGGGCAACATCGGAAGACTGGAAGAAGGCTGTACATTGCAAGGCAAAGATATTAAGATTCCTAAATCAGAAAGAAGTATTGTTCTGTACCCCAAGCAAACAGTGATTAACAGATGAACTCCTGATATATGCTCAGCTGCTGTCAAATGTCTTAGTGTCTGAGTTTTGCCTTTCAGCTCTGAATGCCCTGGCTTAGAGAACCTTCACTGGGCAAGGAAACTCATCCCTTCAATGAGCATCTGCATCTGTTTCAGTCAGGTTCTGTGTAAAATCTCTCAGCCAGCAGTTTTGCTAGGCTCCTGTCTGAAAGCATAACAGAGTATCATTAGTGGGTGTCAGGGATTGGAGCTTGCCCATGCAATGTGTCTCACATTGGGCCAGTTGATTGGTTGTGGTCTCAGGCTCTTCTCAACCTTTGTCCCTGCAATTCTTTTAGAGTGGACAAATTTTGGATCGAAAGTTTTGTGGGTTGATTGGTGTCCTTATTACTTCATTGGAGGTCCTGCCTGGCTAAAGGAGGTATGTAGGACAGGCCCAGCCTGGTCCCACGATGGTCTCCGAAGGCGGGTGCGAACGGCGGCTGCCTCTGCCCGTGAGTGGTCTGGAGAGTGCTGGCAAGGGAAGCCTGGCCGATGCCTGCTGCGCCTCTGCCACCAGTGGTGGCCGGGGGGGGGGGGGGGGGGGGGGGGGGAGGGGAGGGAAGTGCTACAGCTCCAAAGTGTTACAGCTCTACTCTCCGAGGAGCCTCAGTGAGGCACCAACTGATCGGCGAAGGGGGGATCCCGCAACAGAAGTTCTCAGACACCGGGGTGGATCTTGTGCGCACCTTTACTTGAATCAAGCCCCCCAAATATATACAGTTTGAGATGGGTTAAGGTCAGGGGCAGGTGGGCAGCAGAAACCCGTTATTGGCTTGGACTGAGGGCTTGGGAATGCCTCATCTGCATGATGGTGCTATTCCTACGTGACCCTGACCTGTGACCAGGAACCTCTCTGTGGGAGGGAATGTGGAGGGCTGAAGCTGAATGAGAAGAACCAGGGTCTGGGGTTCAAGATTTGCTCAACCACGTACCCAGCTGCTTCCCACAGCCCACCTCCCCACAACTCCCCTTTTTCTTTTATAAAGGAGATGTGTCATCAGAATAAGTATCTTCTATGTTGGGAATAGTTTGATACAGAAACAAGACCTGATTGGTAGATACCTTTGCAAAGCTACTCATCTGCTGCTTTAGAAACTGAATGAGGCAGGGTGCCAGGAGAAGTAAGACTCCAATGGCTAATATAGGGCCAAGGAGGGGAAGAATCCAGTTCATCAAGGGGTTAGAGTACCAAGGGTTAGGGGTGTTGGGAGTATAGCGTGCCCGGAGGTTCCCCGGAGCTCTTTGAGAGTTTGTACATCTTGTTCTACCAGCCCAGACTCATTGACATAGAAGCAACATTCCTCCCCCAGCAAAACACAAGTCCCCCCTTGTTCAGCAGTCAACAAGTCTAGGGACCTCCGGTTCTGGAGAGCGACTCCTGTCAAAGAGGTTATCTGGCGTTGGAGGGATTCAAGGCTGTCTGTAGTAGAGGCCATGGCCTGGTCAAGCTTGTCCTGGAAGTCACCAGCCAGATGTTGCGTTTGGACAAGGGCTGCTCCAGCAGTTCCAGTAGCACCAATTGAAACAGCAAAGCCTAGTCCAATGAGCAGAGGGATGAAGATCTCTCTCTTCTTTCGGCTTCCTCCCATCTGCAAGGTGAGTTCTTCGGGTTTGTAGAGATAGACGTGGGGGACAACAATCAAGGGGGTGCAGGAGCCCTGAAAATGAGGGTTGATACAGGCACCTGTAGTGTCCTTGCACCAGAGGAGGGCAGGAGGGCTAGTACATACTGATTTGGTGATGGTGATGTCATGGGTACATGTGAGATGGGGTTTTGAGGAGGGCCCTACAAGGCAAAGAGGTGGGGTTAGGTCAAAGAGAGGAATATCTTGTGTTTTCCTCACAGGCAGGGGTCCGTGGATGTCGTAAAGGGAAAAGTTAATGGGAACAGCTGTTAATAATGGTCGGGAGAGAGAGGCGCAGAAAAAGCATTGGGAAGAATTGGGTTGAGTTGTTAAGGGAAGGAGGTTTGTGCATATTGGATGTACTGTAGCCAGGAGAGGTAGCCTGGAGTTCCTCCTGAGACTGGTTCTCCTGTTGGATAATATTAGCATGGGTAAAGGCTGATTTGTGGGCTCGGACAAGTTCACGGGAGATGTGTAGGTCAGCTAGTGGGTATCTGGCATAGCGTTGGGATAGAGTTTACCCATGACTCCGATTCGCCGACGTTCATTCCATGGATCACTGATAGAAAGCTGAAAATGAGTTTTAAGGTTGGTGAACATGGTGCCACCGCGGCTGGTGGATTCCATCTTGCAGCTCCAATATCTGCAACCTCCATATGTGGAGACCCCCTGGAGACATTCACCTGAGTTTCGGTAAGTAAAGCAGAGAAAAGGGCTGGGGATAGTGGAGATGGATTCTGGGTGTAGGGGAATCTCAATCCTGGATCGACATCCTTCGAGTGGGCAGTCCTGGGTTCCTATAACTTTGTCGTGTCCGTTGTAGGTTTCCCTGGCATAGAATCTCCAATGGTAGGTGTTGGGAAGGCTAGGGAGAGGCTAGGCGGTAGCAGAGTTAGCATGAAGGATGACAAAAACGGCCAAGAGAATAGAGGAGAGGGGGGTTTGTGGAGGGCACATGGCCTGGGCAGCTGTCATCAGGTCATGGATGTCCTTCCAGGAAATCCTGCTGCTCCTCTGTGCATGGCGTCTCCTCTGCCTTCTCTTCCCCCTCCTTGGTTCTTGATCTGTTAGTGAGAGGCAGGCCATCTTCTTGGTTGGTGGGGTTGTGTCGGACATTTCTGGCAGGGACCCAGATAGGCTTAGGTTGGTCCTGTGGAAAGACACAAGCAAAACCCCTCCGGTTGTAAGGAGGGGGTCTGGTCCTTTCCAAATTCCATCTAAAGGATCTCGCCATCGTACTAGGATAGGGGGAGCTAATTTTGGTGTGTGCCGATGGAGGGAAATAGGAGGGTGTCTGAAGGTTTTGTAGATGTTAAATATGTTCAGGGTAGTCAGGGCCATCATTAATTGTACATTGGGGGGATACGTGGTGGTCTGTTGTTTCTGGAGTTGGGCCTTCAGGGTCTGGTGTGTTCTTTCTATTATTCTTTGGCCCTGAGGGTTGTGGGGAATTCCCGTATGATGGGCAATTTCCCAGTGTTCGCAGAAAGTTTTAAATTGAGCTCTAGTGAAGGCCGGGCCATTGTCAGTTTTTATCTGCTGAGGAATGCCCATGATGGCAAAGGTAGAGAGCATATGGTAAATTAGCCTTTTTGAGTTCTCACCGGTCTGGGCTGTAGCCCATATAAAATGTGAGTAGGTATCCACGGTTACAAAAACATATTTTTGTCTACCGAATTGGGGAACATGGGTAACATAAATTTGCCATAAGGCATTAGATTTGAGGCCTCAGGGATTGGTGCCCATGGTTTGTAAAGTTGGGGGGTAATGAGGGATGCACAAGAGGCACAGGTTTTTATTATCCTTTGGAGCTGAGCAAGGGGGATGTGGGGGAAGCGAGCATGAAGCCCTTTAGATTTGTGTGTGTGTGTGAATGAAATTGGTCTGCTTGCTCAGTGGAGGCTATGAATGTCCCTGTTGAGGCAGTTTGGTCAGCGAGTGCATTTCCTCAGATATAGGACCTGGCAGGGGACTGTGAGATCGGATATGCTGGATATAGATAAGGGAGGCTCTCTCCTGTATGAGTAGAGGGGATAATGGGTTGTCATCTAGTTTGACAAATGATCTCGACAACCAGGGAAGCAAATTGACAGCATATACACTGTCTGAAAAGAGGTTAAGGGGGCCCTTGACTTCTTTTAAGGCTAGGTAAATGGCATATAGTTCTTTGTATTGGGGGGAGTGGTGGGGGAGTTCTTTGAATCGAAGGATAGGGGTCTCATCTTCCAGGAAGTAGTATATTATAGCTGCAGCTCCCCTCTTTCCCCCATCTGTAAATATGGAGGGAGTTCCTGCTATAGGATCTCTGGAGAATAGTTTTAGTGGTAGCCATTGTAACAAAGGGAGGGCAGCAGTCCATTTTTCATCAGGATAATGATTGTCAATTTGTCCCGGGAACCCTATTAGGCTTATAGCAAAGTGTGAATGATTTGTGATTAGCCATTGATCATCGGAGAGGGAGAAGGGGGTGACAAGAACGTCAGGTTCTTTCCCTAGGGTTTGTAAGGCTCTCTCCCTGCCATTTTTAATCATATTGGCGAGTGCATCCACTTCATTTAAAACTCGGGATGCACCACCCATCGGGGTATGGAGCCATTCTAGCACCCCTTGTGGCTGGTAAAGGGCTCCTACAAGGGTAGGGGAGGAGTTAAAGATAAGGAGATGTGTGGGGCGGTGGGCTGTGGGAAGCAGCTGGGTGCCTGGTTGAGCAAGCCTTGAACCCCAGACCTTTATCAGGACGGCAGGTGTTCGGCGCTGCCCCCAGGCCCTGGTTCTTTTCATTCAGCTTCGGCCCTCCACAGCCTCTCCCAAAGGGAGGTCTATGACTATCAGTCACGAGGAACAGTGCCTCAGACCCTCCCACATGTAGATGAGGTATCTCTAAGCTCTCCGACCAAGCCAATAGGCATTATCTACCAGACCCTAACCCACATGCAGATGAGGTATCTCTAAGCTCTCCGACCAAGCCAATAGGCGTTATCTGCTGTCAGACCCTAACCCACCCTGAAACTGTATATAAAGGCTCTATTCAGGAGAAGTAAAGGTGTGTTCGAGAATCATCCTGGTGTCCGAGAGTTTCTGTCTCAAGAGCTGTAACACTTGGGGAGAGATCCGCTCTCCCGGAACCTTCCTGGGGCACCAAGCTGCTTCCTTGCCTGCTAGCCGGCTTCTATCAGCCCAGCCCGGGCGGCTCAGCATGGAGAGACAGGTGCAGCACCTGGGAGTGACCGAGCTGTGACAGCGGACACTTGAGCAGAGGCAGCAGCGGAGGCAGGCAATCTCTCCTCCCTGCTTGCACTCGCACCCTTTTGGCCCAGACCTCTCACACCAGGCTGGGCTGAAGACCAACAGACAGTGGAGACTTGGGTAGAGGACCCTCCCTGCTCTCACTCTGTCCTCAGCCGGGAGATCATCGTGGGACACCCTCCAGAACCGGGGACCCACAGAGATGTACAGGTATTGTTGGGTCATATCTAGCAAGAGCCATATTTTTAGGGCTGAATTGACAGATTTTAGGGCTTGGACTGCTTCTGGGGACAGTGTCCTTGGGGAGGAGGGACTTTTATCTCCCTTCAGGAAGTTAAAGAGGGGTTGAAGGGTGCTTGTGGGAAGGTGGAGCCAGGGTCGAAGCCAGTTAAGGTTGCCCAAAAAGCTCTGGAGGGAGGCAAGAGTTAATTTTTTAGGGAAGGAAAGAGTGGGTTTGAGGGGGCATATTGAAGTAAGGGAGATTCTGTTCCTAAAAATGCAATAGGAAGAATAAGTTGGATTTTGTGAGGGGCTATTTTGAATCCTAGAGCAGATAGGGAAGATATTAACCGGTCTTTAAGTTGGGAGGGGGTGGTAGAGGCATCCCCCCATAAAAGGATGTCATCCATGTAATGATAGACGTTGAGTCCTTTTTCTAAATAGGGTTTTAATGCAGTGGCTACAGGCTCTTGACAAATGGTAGGACTGTTAGCCATTCCCTGGGGGAGAACAGTCCACTCATATCGTGAGGCTGGGCCAGAGTTGTTGATAGGAGGTACTGAGAAAGCAAAGCGTTCACAGTTCTGGTGGTGGAGAGGGATGGAAAAAAAAAACAGTCTTTTATGTCTATTGCTAATAGGGGGACATTGGAAGGAATGGCTGAGATATGGGGTAGCCCCCTTTGCAGGGAGTCCCAGATTCGCATGGTTTTATTAATGGCCCTCAAATCTTGTAACAGTCTCCACCCCCCTGAGCTCTTTTTTATAGCAAACACAGGGGTGTTCCATGGACTGCGGGAGGGGCGGATGTGTTGTAGAGACAGCTGTTCTACAAGTCCTTTGAGAGCTCTAAGTTTCTCCCTTGATAGAGGCCACTGTGGGACCCAGACGGCTTCGTTGGAGAGCCAATCAAGGCAGGGAGTATTAAAACTGACAGTGGTCTCTAGAATTGGGGGTAATTTGAAGGGGGGTTATTTTGATCTCCTGGGGTACTAAAATTTTCATAATTAATATCTTCTATCTTAATGTGATTTCTTTCTGGTTGGGTGGTAAGAACCATATCTAGGGCCTGTAAGATATCTCTCCCTATAAGATTTGTGGCCACTTGAGCCACCAGGGGGCGTATGAGGCCTGTAGCCCCATCCGGGTCCTCCCACCTATAAGTCTGTTTGGTGATACACGCGTGAGAGGTACCCCCTATGCCTAGGAGCTGGGGCCCAGGAATCAATTGCCAGTCTTGTGGGACCTCTTGTTGTCTTAAGATTGTTCGATCTGCCCCAGTATCAATAAGATACTTGAATGGTTTATCATCTATTTTAATGGTTAACTTTGGGTGGGAGCCTTCTGAGATGCTGGACACCCACAAGGCCTCTACAGGAGTACTTGTCCCTCTTACTGTCGGGGCTGAGGGTTGCCCCGTTTGAAGTTTAAAGGCTCTAGTGGCTTACCATCCTTATCATATCGAGTGGTGCAGTGCTTCCTCCAGTGGAAACCTTTTCTGCAGCGGGGACAGATGGTCTTAGTCGGAATAGAATTTTTATAGGAGGAGAGTTTAGTGGGCATTCGTCCCTCCAATGTCCTGCCTCTCCACATTTGAAGCAGATCCCTTCTGTTTTTACTGCTGCCACAAATACCTGAGCTACGGATGCAACCTGGTGTGACTCGGTTCCTATTTCTCGGGTTGCCACAATTCCCCTATCAGGATGTTCTTCCCGGAGACCCTGGCAAGCTAGCCTAGACTCAGAAGTCATGCCTTCCCAAACAATGGTTTTAAGAAGAAGGTCCCTAGCTGTGGGGTTGGAGATTTTTCTTTCTAAGCTTATTTTTGTTCTGAGGATAAAATCAGATAGGGATTCTCCCGCCTTCTGATGGAGGGAGAGCAGGGAGTAGGTGGGGTCTTGTGACCCTGAGGGTGGAGTTAGCCTGTTCCAAGCCTGAATGGCACAGAGGCGTACTTGTTCATAGTACCCTGCTGGCTGAGTTGCTTGCTGTGCTCCAGTAGAGAAATCTTCCTGGCCAAAGAGTTCTTTAAAAGTCCATGGGGTGTCATCACCCCTCGCTTGGTTTTGCCTGACTTGTTGAAGGCATTCGTCACGATAGTAAGCCTCCCATTCTATATATATTGGGCCAGAAAGAGCAGAGCGGCAAATATCTCGCCAATCTTGGGGGGTGTTTAAGTTGGCAATATGACTCTGTAGGAGAGATTTTGTCCATGGTGCATGAATGCCATCTTCCTTTCCTGCTTGCCTGAGCTCTTTTAGGTCTGAGGCTTGGAGTGGGTACCAGTTAAGTGGTTTAGTTCTAGTGGGATTGATATTAACGGGGAATGCTCAAGCAGTTTGGGTTTCGAGTTCTGTATCATACTCCTGAGTATCGTGGGAGGCGGGGTTAGTTTTTTTTTATGAGAGTCCCTGAAATTGC
This sequence comes from Mastomys natalensis, assembly GCA_021653895.1. Classification (NCBI taxonomy): domain Eukaryota; kingdom Metazoa; phylum Chordata; class Mammalia; order Rodentia; family Muridae; genus Mastomys; species Mastomys natalensis. Next base: position 158,424 of record JAJTUV010003006.1, read on the forward strand.
AAAATTGTTGATTGGTTGATGGTTGAGCATTTGGCAGGCTTTTATCTGCAGGCTCTGAGGGTTTCTCACTTTTGCAGCTTGGAGAAGGGGGAGGGTAATCATCTCTCTTTGGTTGGGAAGCTAGGGGGAGGCAGGCGAGAGCTCCTTTGGTATTTTAATGTAGTCTTGCCTTTGGATGGGGGAGGGAGGGGCCGGAGGAGCAGATGGTCTGTTTGGAATTTCTTCTAAGGCATAAGCGGGGAGGGGTGGATAGATGGATTTTATTTCTCTTATTAATTGGGTAAGGGCTGCGAGATCTGAAATGAGGTGATTTGGTTGACCTTGATCCTTGGTTTCCTTTGACTGAGGGGTGTTTCAAGTTGTATTGTTCTCTGTCTGTCCCTTTTTAGATGGTCCTATACATTGGCGAATTGCAGCTAAGATTGTCAAAAAACCATGAGGGAGCCTTTTTTCTTCTTGGGTATTTCTGTTTTTTATAAGGGAAGCTACTCTGCTCCATGAATCTGCTCTGTAGATATTGTCCTCAGCCATGCTTGGGGCTATTTGAAGGACTTCCTCCCAAAACAAGGAGGCTTATTTTTTGGTTATTTTTACCCCTTGGGAATCTAGTAGGACACATATTTGCCTGACCTGGGGTGATTTCTTTTTTGATGTTGAGTTCCCCATGATAGAAAAGAGAGAGAAAGCACTTTGTCCAAAGGGAACGTTCCCTTAGCCTGACGGCTTTGAGGGATTCCACAGAGATCCAAAATGCCAAGCCTGGCCACAGATTTCAGGATCCTGGCAACCGCCCTGTGGCTTTTAAATGGTTGCTGAGTCATCAGATTTATTCTTTTTGTTTTTTAGAGAGGGTCTAGATAGAGAGTCTTTGCCAACGCCCGTTGCAGACTTTCGGGATTCAAGCAGAGGCCAGAGGAACCTTCAACCAACACCAGAGAGTCGCTCTGGCCAGAAGGCATCAATTGTTCCTTCGGCTTACTTAAATCCATGTGATGGCTCTGACGGAAAATACAGGAGGAAGTAATAGATTGTTGGTCTCTAGAGTAAGGGGACTTACCTTCTGGCCGTCTTGCTGTTGTGGCGTTGTTCGTTGTCAAGGCTCACAGTCAGGGAGGCAGAGCAAGATTGAGACGGGACGCACAAGCGCAACTGGCGGTGGTGCGCCTGCGGGTCAGGCGGCCCAGTTCTTGTAGTTGGGTGGGTTCAAGCTCAAGTTGGTCGCCAGCAAGGAAACTCATCCCTTCAATGAGCATCTGCATCTGTTTCAGTCAGGTTCTGTGTAAAACCTTTCAGCCAGCAGTTTTGCTAGGCTCCTGTCTGAAAGCATAACAGAGTATCATTAGTGGGTGTCAGGGATTGGAGCTTGCCCATGCAATGTGTCTCAAATTAGGCCAGTTGATTGGTTGTGATCTCAGGTTCTTCTCAACCTTTGTCCTGCAATTCTTATAGAGTGGACAAATTTTGGATCTAAAGTTTTGTGGGTTGATTGGTGTTCTTATTCCTTCATTGGAGGTCCTGCCTGGCTAAAGGAGGTAGATACTTCAGGTTTCAAATTCCCACTGCTGGAATTCTCAGGTAAAGTTGCCCCCATAGATTTTTGAGATCCTACTCCAACCCAGGATCCTGTCATGTCCTAGAGATCTCCCATTCCCCACCCATGCAAGCAGTAAGTTTCCATTACTTCTCCTGGCACTCTGGCCCTGTCCCCAGTCTCTCCACACACTTGATCCTGCCCACCCCCAACACTTCCAACCTTAACTCAGCTACTGACTAGTTCCATTCATCCATCTGCTTCTTCTGAATATTTTATTCCTTCTTTTATGTGAGTTTCAAGCATCTTTAGGCCTTCCATTTTGTTTAGGTTCTTTGGGTTGGTGAGGTAAGATGGATATCCAGTACCTTATGGCTAATATCCACTTATAAGTGAGTAAAGACCATGCATGTCCTTTTGGATCTGGTTTACCTCATCAGGATGATATTTTCTAATTCCATCCATTTGGCCGTAACGTTCATGATGCCCTTGATTTCAATAGCTGAGTAATATTACATTGAATAAGTAAACCACATTTTCTGTATCCATTCTGTAGTTGAAGGGCATCTGGTTGATACCAGTTTCTGGCTATTATGAATATAGATGCTGTGAACATAGTGGAACACGTGTTCTTGTGGTATGGTAGAACATCTTTCAGGTATATGCCAAAGAGTGTTATAGCTGGGTCTTGAGATAGAACTATTCCAGATTTTCTGAGAACATACCAAAATCATTTCCAGAGTGGTTGGGAGGGTTTGCACTTTCATCAGCAATGGGTTTGTGTTCCCTTTGCTCCACATCTTCGCCACCATGTGCTATCACTTGAGTTATTTATCTTAGCCATTTTGAAGTATATAAGGTGGAGTCTCAGGGTCATTTTGATTTGCATATCCCTGATGATTAATGATGTTGAACATCTTAGCCATTCAAAATTCCTTTGTTGAGAATCTGCTTAGCTCTATACTCCAATTTTAACTGGGTTATTTGTTTTATTTCACTTGTCTTTGGGGGGGCTTATTGATTGATTTCTTTTTTTTTTTATGTGTATCTAACTTCTTAAGTTCTTTATACATTTTGCAAATAGCCCTCTGTTGGATGTAGTAGGGTTGGTAAAGATACTTTCAAATCTGAAAGGTGCTATTCTGTTCTATTGATTGTTGAAGTAATTATTTAAATCGGCCTCTGGCTCAGGCTGACTATCTAAGCTGCAGCTGCTCTGCCTAGCCCAGCCACCATGTTTCTCTGCTGGAGGCCACATGCGTCCTGTAGCTAGAAATGGCCAACTAGAAACACCAGCCCTGCCACCCACGAGACGTCAGCATGGGAGATGGCTCAATCTCCCATGCTGTCTCTGCAAGGCTGGGCATTGCCCAGGGCATCCTGCCATCCATGTGGGCTCAGTAAAAAGATGAAACTCTAATGCTAAAAGATTAATCAAAGGCTTATATATTTGATAATGATCAGTAACGAGATACTCATATAATCAGAAGTGTAACCCAATACCCAATGTAGATATACCAACTACCTTTGACTGCTACAGACACCAGACATGTGAGCATCTGCCTCTATCTCCTCTCTCTCTCTCTCTGTCTCTCTCTCTCTCTCTCTCTCTCTCTCTCTCTCTCTCTCTCTCTTTCTCACATTCTCCTCTTCTGTCTCCTAGCTCCTCCTCTTCCTTTTCCTCCTTTCCTCCTTCCTCTTCCTCTCCTAACTCCTCCCACCTTAGCTCCTCCTGTAAAGTCTTTTTCCTTACAGAAGCTTTTCAGTTTCATGAGGTCCAATTATTAAGTATTACGCCGTTTGTATTCATTTCAGGAAGTTTTCACATATGCCAAAAAGTTCAATGCTCTTTCACACTTTATGTTCTATTACATTTAGTGTATTCCATTTTACATTGAAGTCATTGACCCATTTGAAATTGAATTTTGCAGAGGATGAGAAAGAGATCTATTGGCATTCTTCTACATGTAGGCATCCAGTTAGACAAGCACCATTTGTTGAAGATTTCTTCTTTTTTCTGTTGTATGATTTTGGCTTCCTTGTCAAACATCAAGTGTATTTGCCTGCATACCTTTATTTCTGGTTCTTCTATTCAATTACATTGACCAACCTGTCTGTTTCTATACAAGAATCATACATTGTTTTATTACTAATGCTCAGTAGTATAGCCTGAGATCAAGGATGGTGATATCTCCAGACATTATTTTAGAGTACAGGATTGTTTTAGCTATCCTGTATTTATTTATTTATTTGTTTGTTTATTTATTTATTTATTTTGAATATGAAGTTAAGAATTTTTTTTCATGATATGTTTGTTTGCATTAGGGAAAGACTAGAAGAAATTGTGGAGGAGGGTGACTCCATAGGAAAACTATCAGTCTCAACTAATCTGGACCCCAAGATCTCTCAGTCACTGAGCCACCAGCAAAGCAGCATATACTAGCAGGTGTGAGGCTCCCCAACACATATACAGTAGAGAACTTCCTGATCTGCCCTCAGTGAAAGAAGATACACCTAACCCTTGAGACACTTGAGGCCTCAGTGAGTGGAGAGACCTGGCAGTGTAGGGAGTGTGGACAAGGCACTGTAGGAGGGAATACCTGGAGGAGGATAATGACTAGACTATAAAATCAACTAAATATAATTAAAACAACAACAAAAAACAAAACACACAAACAAACAAAGAATTGTGTTGGAATTTTGATGGGAACTGCATTGAATCTGTATTTGGTAAAATGGTTGTTTTCACTATGTTAATCCTACTGATTAATGAGAAAGACAGAACTTTTGAAATTCTGACATATTCTTCAAGTTTCTTTTCTTCAGAAACTTGAAGTACTTGTCATTTAGGTCTTTTATTTGCCTGATTAGAGTTATAACAAACTATTTTATATTATGTTTGGCTTAGGTAATTTTGTATCCAACTCCTTTGCTGAAGGTGTTTATCAGTTGTAGTTCTCTGGTACAGGTTTTGTCATCACTTATATATATTATCATACCAACTGAGAATAGAGATACTTTGACTTCTTCCTTTCCAATTTTTATGCCCTTATTTCCTTTGTTTTCTTATTGCTCTAACTAAAACTCCAAGTGCAATATTGAAGAAATAAAGAGAGAGTGGACAACCTTGCCTTTTCTGTGATTTTAGTGGAATTGCTTTAAGTTTCCCTCCATTTAATTTAATATTGGCTGTTGGCTTGATGAACATTGTCTTTATTGTGTTTAGTTATATTTCTTGAATTACTGATCTTTACAAAAGCTTGAAAGATATTTTCAGAGTATAATGAGATGTTCATGTAGGTTTTTTTTCTTTCAATTTGTTTATATGGCAGATTACACTGTTTTATTGATCTGAAATTTTCTTTATTTTTGTGTCTCTGTGTGGCTTGGGTGTCTAGCTGACAGTGGTAACACCTAGTGATTTTTTTTTTTCAGTTTCCTCAGTATCTGTTGTTATGTTTTCCCTTTCATTTCTGATTTTTCTTTTAATTTAGATACTGTTTCTGTGCCTTTTAATTAGTTTGGCTAAGGGTTCATATATATTGTTAATTTCTCAAACAACCAACTATTGTTTTTTTGATTCTTTTCTTAGTTTCTAATTGATTGATATCAATCCTGAGATTATATGTTGACTTTTACTTTTCCTTGATATATTTGCTTCTTTTTTCCTAGAACTTTCAGTTATATTTTTAAGTCATTATTATAAGAACTCTCCAATTTCTTTATGAATACACTTTATACTATGGACTTTCTTCTTAGTACTGCTTTCATTGTGTCCCAAAAGTTTGGGTATAGTGTGCTTCATTTTCATTGAATTCTAGAAAGTCTGTCTTTATTTCTTCTCTGAGCTGGTGGTCACTGAGTTGAGAGTTGTTCAGTTTACATGAGTTTGTAGGCTTTCTATTAGTTCTGTTGTTTTTAAAGTCCAGTTTTAAAGGGTTACTTACTTCTTTCTTCTTGTATCCATTGAGGCTGGTTTTTTTATTGAGTATATTGTCAATTTTGGAGAAGGTTTCATGAGGCACAGAGAAAAAATATATTATTTTGTTTTAGGGGGAAATATTTTGTAGATGCCTATTAGATCCACTTGATTCACAACCTCTGTTAATTTCATTATTTCTCTGTTTCTGTATTATGACCTGTTGTTGGATGAAAGTAGCGTGTTAAAGTTGCCCACAATTAAAATATGGGCTTTGAAATGTAGCTTACTCTAAATGTTATTTTTGCCTTTAAATTACCTACTCTTTGGGAAAGCAGCTGATATATTTAAAGATACTTCATGAAGGAATCAACACATCAAAAAACTAAGGCTTCCTTCTAACAGGCAGTATAGACCTTGCAAGGTTTCAGTAAATCACTTGAGAAAGAGCTTCTTAGCCAATCTTCTTTCAGATGGCTTCCACCTGTAAAACAGCATCACTAAACATTCAGAAAAAAACATTGAGTCATTTCCACTCAATAAAGTTAATGTTGAATACCATGTCCACTGCTGCTTTCAAGTTTTCAAGTTTCCAGATAATAATAATTAATAGATTCAGTGGTTATATGGATGGCTGTTTGCTAGAATGCCTAATTCTTTCTGTAATATCTTGATAAACATTCTAATGATAACAGAATTTAACAAATGGTACTACATAGGCTATGATTGCAATGCCAATCAATAATGACATTACTGTGTTTTAATAATTAATTATTCCTTGACCAGTGCCTGTATAGCTATATGTATATGTTCATGCATGTGTTTATGTACTTCATATGAATACAGCAAAATGATGTCAATTATTTACAAGATGTGGGATTATTAACACTTTTCATTGCTGTTGTGAATTTGTCATATTTTCTATAATTATCCATAAATTTGATTATTATATTTAAACTATTCTAGCTATTGTAATTATATTTATCTAAGATATTAGAAAATTCTCTATGTGCTTGAAATTTAGTAATGACATACATAGATCATCTCCAGCATGTATTTACTGACTATCATCTGCAGAATTTTATATGATAATTTAAAATGATTGGATATGAATGGCCCCCATGGGCTCAAACATTTGAATTCTGGTACACCACGAAATGGCACTACTTCAAAGGAGTAGGAGGTATGTCTTTATTAAGTGAAATGTATCACTGGGTGGGCTTTGATGTTTCAAAAGCCCAAGTCAGCACCAGTGTCTCCTCTCTTCCTGCTCTATGTGGATCTAGATGTAGTGATTTCACCTACTTCTCCAGTACCACATTTACCTGAAAGTGACCATGGTTTCTACCATGGAGTTATTGGACTGCACCTCTAAAACTTTAAATAATCTCTATTTAGATGCTTTTATAGGATGTTCCATTGACATAGAGCCTCTTAAACTAACATAGACTACTAACTAAGGTATTGGCACAGGGAACAAATATTTATTTGAGAAATAGATCAGAATGCTACTAGTATATTAGTTGTTTATATTTGTGGTGGTTTGAATGTTTGTGTTATGGGAAGTAGCACTATTAGGAGGTGTGGCCATACAAGAATAGGTGTGATCTTATTAGAGGAAGTGCATCACTTTAGAGTGGGCTTTGTTATCTCTATGGTCAAACTCTTCCCAGTGTGAAAAGAAATCCTCCTTATAGCTCTCTGTTGTGCATTCTGCCTGCCTTCAGACCATGATGTAGAACTGTCAGTTCCACCAGAACTATATGTGCCATTCCTGACAATCTTGAAACTGTAAGCCAGCCAAAAGGAATATTTTCCTTTATAACTACTACCTTGGTAATGGTGTCTCTTCACAGAAATGAAATCCTAAGACAGCATTATAAATATACTGGATGAACAAGATTTCATCAGAAACTAAGAGTTGAAACATGTTTGGAGAATACTAAGAGGAAAATCATGAATATTTCGAGGTCATGCACATTCTAGAAGAGAGGAGTTAGTTTTAAGTCTTCAGCTTTGACACTTAATTAACATGGTCAATGAATAGCCAGGAAACTTAGGGGGCTACAACAAATTGAATAGAGAGAGAAAAAATAGAAGATGAGCTCAGAGAGTTTAATGTGTAGCAGATCTCATTGTTTGATCTAGGCCAGTGAAAATCCATTATTTTATATCCAGTAAAAATGCCGCAGTATAAAAAATTAAAAGGGAAATAGCTACTTAAAATAACTTTCTTAAAACTTTATATTGGTTTTTTCTGTTTATTTACATTTCAAATGTTATCTCCTTTTCTGGTTTTCCCTCTGAAAACCTCCCATCCCAAACCCCCTCCCCTGCCTCCATGAGGGTACTCCACTACCCACCCACCACTCCCACACCACTGCTCTTCATTCCCTATGCTGAGGCATTAAGCTAAATAGGATCAAGGACCTCCCTTCCCATTGATGCCAGGCAAGACAATCCTCTGCTACATATGCAATTGGATCCATGGGTCCCTCCTTTTGATTTCTTTGGTTGGTGGTTTAGTCCCTGGGAGCTCTGGGGGATCTGGTTGGTTGATATCATTGTTATTCCTATGGGGTCTCAAACCCTTTGAGCTACTTCAATCCTTCCCCTAACTCTTCCATTGGGGTGCCCTGCTCAGTCTGATTGTTGGCTGTAAGTATCTACATCTGTATTGGTTAAGCTCTGGCTGAGCCTCTCAGGAGACAGCCATATCAGGTTCCTGTCAGCAAGCACTTCTTGGTATCATCAAATAGTGTCTGTGTTTGTTGGCTACATATGGGATGGATCCCCAGGTGAGGCAGTCCCTGAGACAGTTTAGACAATCATTTTAAAGCAGAACTACAAATGCTCTACTGAAGTGAAATGAAATCAGCAAATTCTTTAAAAGATATATTTGTTAAAGTCTATAAATATGGTATCACAAAACTGGTGAGCATAGAGGCATTATCAAATTATTTTGGATCATTTTAGTCCATTTTTATTAATATTATTTTTCACTTGTTGGTTATTGTAATAAAAATTAAATACAAAGTAAATGCTAAGATTAGGACTCAGTACCTGTGATGATTTGTATCTGCTTGGCCTGGGGAGTGGCACTATTAATAGATGTGGCCTTGGTGGAGTTGGTGTGTCACTGTGGGCATGGACTTTAAGACACTCATTCTAGATCCCTGGAAGCCAGTTTTCTGTCTGCCTTTAGATGAAAATATAGATCTCTCAGTTAGCCTCTGAATCTGTAAGCCAGTCCCAATTAAATGTTATTCTTAAAAGAGTTGCCTTTGGTCATGGTATCTGTTCATAGCAGTAAAATCTCAAATAACAAGACAGTGCTCTCATTGCTCAGTGCTCTCCTATCTCCCACTCTTACATTAGAAATTCAGTTTTCAAAAAAGTAATTATTTCCATTTTTAAAAACTCTTCTTGATCCAAGAGCATATTCCAAATTTCAGCATGAATAAATTTTACCAACAGAGATAGTGGAGATTGAGAGCCAAAAATTAAAAATAAACATTTCCACTGAAAACTATAAATAATTTCCAAATTGTGTGAATAAAGTAGATATGATTGTGACAAAGTGCAAAAGTATGTCAGTTGTTTAAATGATGCAACCATCATTCATTATGGGTTCAAATGTGTTCTAGTGTTAATAAAATAATAGAAAAACATTTTTTTCATTTGTTTTCAACACATGGGATTACAAGTAAAAGAGTGGATTGGGAAAACTATATGAAAGTATATACTGAAACATCAGAAGTAATCACTAAATAGATATAAAGGACTAGAGTTATTTAAATAACAATTTCTTAAATATTGAATATTTAAATAACAATTATATTTATTTTTTACCTGTCATAAGTTTCTAACAGAAAAGCAAATTAACAAGAAAGCCTAATTTTTGTGATTTTTCATTCTGAGATTAATATAGGATATTTCTGCTTATTAAAACTATATAATCATTAAAACTCATGCCTTCTCAATTTCATGGTCACCAATGTTACCAGAGCTCTAATCCCACTGAAAGTCCTAGCTTACTCTTCTTCTAAATTTTTTTTTTCACTCTTTTTTTTTTTATTTTCAGCAAATCAAAAAAATTTAAAAAGCATTCAAACAGAATAAAATGAAAATAAACAAACAAGCAAAATACCAAGGGTCAGATATACTTATACAAGAATTCTATAGAGCCTTCAAACAAGCAACACTTTTTGAGTTATGTTTATAAAAATTCAGAACCACAATAAGCTCCTTCACAAAGCAAATAATATTGAAATAGTGAAATCAAGTGCAAACCCAACAAAAATATAATAAATTATAGTCCAGTATCCCTCATGAATATACATACAAAAATTCTCAATGAAGTAGTTGCAAACTGAATACAAGAGATATAAAAAAATAATATTCCATGAATAACTGAACAACTGTTTTTTTTTAGAAGACCGTACTCCATATACAGGCTGCATGTTTTGGGATAGCCCCCACTCCAGATGTTTGAGACCTACATGAAAACCAAGCTGCACATTTACAACATATGTGCAGGGAGGCCTAGGTTCAGCCCATGGAGGTAGATCTGTGTAGACTAGGTATGCTCCACGGTTGGTGATTCAGTCTCTGAGAGCTCCAAGGGTTCAGGTTCGTTTACTCTGTTGATCTTCCTGTGCAGTTCCTATCTCCTTAGGGCCCACAATCCTTCCACCTATTCTTCTTTAAGAGTCCTCAAGCTCCATCCACTGTTTGGCTCTGGATGTCTGTATCTGTCTGAGTCAGCTGCTGGTTAGAGCCTCTCAGAGGACAGCTTGCCCCTGTCTGTTCTCAGGCTGGAGGTTATGTTTATTACTCCTTCCTCTCCTTTTTCCCACAGCTTCCATGATCTCATAGCCCTTCAAATTAATGTATTCCTTCTCTTAAATAACCATTGTTTTATGAATTACATATAAATAAATAAACACATAATTACATGATGCTAAATTTATTCACTCTCCATTTATATGTAGGCTTTCAGTGCTTATCCTCTGTATTAAATAATCAATAAGGCCCTTTTCCTTGAGAAAGATTAATTTTCTCTCTCACAGAAGTAGTTAATCACTTGAAGATCTTCATGTAAGGTTTGGGCACTGTGATAATTCTCTCATCTATATTAGGATGTCAACTATTGTTGGGGTTGCTTACTAGGGTCTTGTATAAACAGTTCTGATGAAATTACATAGATAAATTTTCCCTGTTATAGCTAGAAGTCACTATATTACTGCAGACTTCTTAGTCCCTGGCCCTTAAAATCTTATTGATTCATTTTCTTAGATGTGAAATATTTCTTGAGACTTGAGTATAGGATTTTTGTTGGAGTGTATCAGTTGTGACTAGTAAAAGCACAGTCAGCTGTTCTCTGAATTTTGACTGGCTGAAACCATTTGTAATGGCCACTGTCTGTTGAAAAAATAAAACTTCTAGATGAGAGAAAAGGTAAGCACTGCTTGAGGGTAATTATTTAGGATGCAGTTAGAAATTGTACTAATCAGGAAAGTTGTGGTAGTAGCTTCTTTGTTAAGATCCATGACCTCATTAGTCACTTATTGGTGAGGCTAAAAGTAGCTGGCGTCCTTTCCTTTCTTTTACATGGAATTGAGTACAATTAGCCAGCAGGTTATCACCATGATAAAAGTGCTACTTCTTATTTTTTAGGGATATCAATTTAAGCTGATCTTGACTATGATTTATAGAAATCACAGCTTTGTAGAAATATTGATTATTTTCATTCTTCAGTTTTTTCTGGTACTATGTAAGTTAGTCCTAAATGAAGAAGCTTTCAAGTCAGTTTCAGTTCAAATCCTGTGTCGTATGTCCAATGTATGTGGTGTCCTCAGCAATATGATCTTACCTTCAGTTTCTGGGAAACAACCAAGGGAAGCAAAACTCAGCTATGTTTTTGGAGGAAACCTGGACTCCCCTGACCAACAACTTAAAAAGATTTTTATCATGCTTGATAGTGGAACTTTTGTTAGTCTGTAGCTCTTGTTGAGAATATTGTCAATATTGGAAATTTAAATTCATATGAATATAATTATAGTCACAAATTGACCCCCCTCACACAAATATGCAAAATAGGAAGACCAAAGTGTGGATGCTTCAATTCTTCTTAGAAGGGGCAACAAAATAAGGAGGCAAAAGGAGGGAGGAACCTGGGATGGAGAGAGGAGGAGGAGGGGAAAGAGGGCAAGGATTAGTTATGGGAGAGACAGGGAGAAGAAGAGAGAGGTCAGGAAATTGAACAGAGGTGTATAGGAATGGGGAACTGGGTATAGCCACTAGAAATTCCCAGATGCCCGGAAAACAAGAGGCCCCCAGTACCCAAAGGGTACATTAGCTGAAATACCCCAAAAAAGGGAGAAAGAACCTGTAGAAGCTACATTCAGAGGTTAGGCAAGACCACCAGTTGAGGGATGGGGCCACCCAGGCATCTCAAAAATATTAATCCAGAATTGCTCCTGTCTGAAGGAAATGAAGGGAAAAAGGGTGGAGCAGAGACAGAAGGAAAGGCCATCCAGAGACTGGCCCACCTAGGGTCCCATCTCATCTGCAGACACCAAACCCAGAGACTATTGCTGATGCAAAGAAGCACTTGTTGATAGAAACCTAGTATACCTGTCCCCTGAGAGGCTCTGCCAGAGCCTGACCAATACAGATGTGGATGCTTGTAGGCAACCATTGTACTGAGCACTGGGTCTCCAGTGGAGGCATTAGGGGAAGGACTGAAGGAGCTGAAATAATTTAAAACCCCATAGGAAGAACAAAAATATCAAACAACCAGACCCCCCAGAGATTCCACAGACTAAACCACCAACCAAAGAGTACACCTGGAGGGGCGTATGGCTCCAGCTACATATGTAGCAGAGAATTGCCTTATCTGGCATCAATGGGAGGGGAAGCTCTTGGTTCTGTGGAGGCTTGATCCCCCAATTTAGGAAAACCCTAGGGTGAAAAGGTGGGAGTGGGTGGGTGGCAGAGCACCCTCATAGAAGCTGAAGGAGAGAGGATGGGATAGGGGGTTTGTGGAGGGGAAATTGGGAAGGGGAATAACATTTGAAATGTAAATAAATAAAATAACCACTAAAATAAAACCAAAACAAAACATGAGAGTCTTCTTGCTTCTTTCTTATGTACATTCTCTTACACTTGCTTGTTCTTCTGCATTCTGTCATGGGTAAATATGTAGGCTCATGTCAAATGGCAGCCTCTTGCTTTGGTTCCTAATCACCAGAATTATAAGAAATATCTTTAAAAAGTTAACCAGGTTAAAATAATTTTTTAAACAAAATACATGAAGACATTTGACTCAGTTATATCTGATTGTCCATAATTTTATTAAGTGTATTGTGTGATACTATTTAATCCGTATATGTGCACAAATTTCAGCTTCACAGATATACAGAAAAGGAAGAATTCCATAGAAATAATCTTAGAGATATTTAAATCCTTTAAAGCATTTTCAATAACTTCTGCCAGATATTTTGCTGCAAACTTTAATAGTAGTAATGGTGGGATGTTGAGACAAGAAAATCACTAGTCATGACCCAGCTAGAGTTACAAAATGATTAGCAGGGAATGTAGAAATATATATCACATTCATCTCTGTCTCAAATTAAATACGTAATAGAGATTTCAATATTGCCTAAATCTAAAAGGTACCTGTCAATCAAGAATGAGGATCTGGATTTATATTCAGAAAACCTGTAAAAGTTATGAGTATGGAAATGTGCCCTTGTTATCTACATGACTGGGGGCACAGACACAGGGATCCCATGTGGTTTTGGTTATGTTGCCTACCCAATTTTTGTGTTCAGGTTAAGTAAGATAATTGTTTACGTGTGGTGAATTGTATATATACATCCCATGAGAAGTGGCACTATTAAGAAGTGTGGGCTGATTGGAATAGGTATGGCCTTGTTAGAGACTATCATTGTGTAGGTGGGCTTTGAGGTCTCCTGGTGCTTAAACTCAGCCCCGTGCAGAAGAGAATCCCCTCCTGGATGCCTGTGGAATTCAGAACCCTTCTTCAGATCTAGATATAGAAACTCAACTTCTTCTCCAGCAAGATGTCTGCCTAGATTCTGCCATACTTCCTGTCATAATAAAAATTTACTTAACTTCTAGAACTGTAAGCCAGCAATTAAATGTTTTCCTTTTTAAGAGTTGCCGCAGTCATGGTGTCTCTTCATTGATCCATCCAGCGGGTCCTTAGTAATTCGTGGGTACGAGGAGGACTGCAATCCTGGAAGAATGAGTGACAGAGAGAAAGGACTCAAGGAAGCATTTGCTTATCAAGAGTCATGTATTTGAGCACAAAGCGCTTTTTTATATCATGTTTTACAAGGGAAGGAGGTAAGAGGGGACAGGTAGTAAAAGAATACAGAATCTTCTTGGCCTGTGCCCTGGAACAATTTGTGGTCTACCTGCCTGTCTCAGAAGACACGGTACACTGCCTTGAATCCATCTGTAGCTGCAACCCATTTTGTGATCTACCTGCATTTCTCAGAGACATGGTACACTGCTTTTTCTATCTGCAGCTGCCAAGCAGGATCTTGCTGTTGCCAAGCTGCAGGGGCATTGTGCAGGTGGGGAAAGGTAGGGGGTGAGGTAGGGGCAAGGGTCCTGGCTTCTGACATCTCCCCTTCTCTGTTTAGATGGAGAGGGTGTCTTGTGATCAATCCCAACTATGTGAATTTAGAATTTGGAGTCTAATTATGGGGGGTCTTGGACAAGTTTACAACCCCAAAACATTGATGTGAGACGAGTCACATCGATGGTCAAAGGCTTAGGCTGTTGACGATGTGTAACGTCAAGGGACCCCAAGGTGGGTGTAAGGAGGTGAGGGCCCTGTCTTAGGATATGTAGGCTGCACCCACCCCAGCACCACACACTCCTTTCCAGCTGCATTGGGTGGGCCCATGGGAAATGGACCTACAATAATCCCGTCATCGGACTAACTCACAGCCATCCCAATCCCTTTGTGAATGTTCAGGTTACCAGTCACTTGTTAGTTTGGGGTGTAGTATTGCCATAAAGGAAGACTCCCTGATATTAGAGGGCCACATCAAAGGCAGGACTTGGTTTAGGTAAAAGCCAATTTTTGTCGGGGTGATCAAGAGGTCAGGCTCCCTAATGAGAGAAATGAGAGCAGAGCCAGGCGTACCAGGAATCCTTCTTGAGGGCGTGGAAGTCTAGGGTCGGCCATAGGGGGAAGCAGGGGGGCTGGCAGCTGTGCCTGTCTCTGGCAGAATCACTTCTGGGTCTTCTTCAGCCTCTAGTTGATGGTAATGAACTTCGACCAGCTTCTTGATGGCAGAATCAACCTGGTTCTTAACAAAACTTGTGAGACAGTTAAAAGCCCAAGGGCCAAATGAGAGAAGCAAAAGAATGCCAACAAGGGGTCCTAGTATACTAGGCAACAGGTGGTGAGCCAAGGAGAGGTAGAAAACCAATTCTGATACCATGACTCTTGTTGTTCTCTGGTTTTCTTTCTTTCTTCTAAACTCTTTTTGACCTTGTCCAGGCTATTTTGGACAAGGCCTGTCTTATCGGAGTAAAAGCAACACTCTTCTCTAAGGGCCACGCAGAGGCCCCCTTCCTTAAGGAAGACAAGGTCAAGTCCTCTCCTGTTTTGTAACACCACCTCAGAAAGAGAAGATACAGAGTCCTTAAGGTCTTGTACTCCTTCCCTCATATTATTTAAATCTTTGTCAATGAGGGATTGGAGATGAGCATAGTGATTATTGGAAGTCACCAAATAAGCTATACCCATGCCTGCACCGATGGCACTAATCCCTAATATGACAGACAAGGTGAGGGCAGTCAGGGTTCTCTCTTGGTTCTCAAAGAAGGTCCTTGATCTATAATATTGAGGAATGACTCTGGATCATGTATAAGAAAATGTGGGAGAATGGTAACAACTACACAATAATCTCTGGAATGTAAAAAACTCAGAATATATATATAAGGGTCAAGCCAGAAGCACAGGCAAAATATGTACTGTTGGGTGCCAGGGTGTATAAAAAGGTATTATTGAGGACCAATGTCTGGTTGCACACCAGAATCAAGTCTCTAGGGGGGAGCATGGAGGGTCCCAAAAGGCAAAGACCTATTCCTGAAATGGAGCTAAGTGTAAGACCTCCTTCAGGAGAATGAGTTCCAAGGAGTTTGTTACCATCATTGGTAAAAGTGGGAAGGGAGAGGACAGCTATTCCCTCATAGAAGGGAGGAGTAGGTGAGAAGCAAATCCAGCATTGTGGATAGTTAGGCTCACTGATATTGTGAATAGTCTCAAAAGAAGCATTTACCAAAGAAATAATGAGGTCAGCAGAACTGAGAGGGCCTTTGGGAACAGTGGCTGAAACATAGTGGCCAAAGGCGCCAAGGGAAAGGATGAAGGCGAGCGCCAGGGGCAGTGACTGTAGTTTTGGGGGCTGGGTTGAGGGGCCTTGAGGGGTGTTGTAGAACAGGATTGGGGCCCACGCAGCAATATTTTTGTTGGGGATGGCCTTAAGAAGTTTTATTGTAAAGGTGAGTCCCATATCATATCTGGATTTATAAATGTGGAGACCCCATTATCTCCCCTGTAGCCATTTCTCCCCAAGTTGTTTCCCTGATTCTGTAAAGGTAACCTGAAGGGGATTACAATATGGGGAATTTTCACACTGTGTTTGTTGAACAACTTTGAAACTGGCACAATTGGGCTGCTCTGTAGAGTTTTTAACAACCTTAATTGTGTCCCATGTGGAGGAAGGTTTCCAATAAGCATCTCCTGTAATCTCACATCCCCAATTTTTAGAGTAAAACTCTTCGTTCCCTCCGCACTGAACCATTTGTTGCCTAGTGCAGCCATCAAGAGGGCAAACATAAATATCCGACTGTAAAATCATACAGCGGGAAAATTTATTGCTGCAGCCATATCCGCCATCCTGGGCCCTTTGTGAATTATCATATAGGGACAATTGGCGTGCTTATGAACCTGGAACATCCCTGGTTCCCCAATCCTGCTGCCAGGTCACAAAGATCAACCCTTAACATTGGCCACTCAGGGTTGGCACCTAGGGAACTATGGGTGCTGGCAACATCCCTCAGCTGGTTCATAATAACCCAGGTGAAATTATAAATTTGGTAAGGGGAGTGTTGGGGCTTGATACTCACAGTCGGATAAATCTGGAGCACGAGTAGAAGGAGCAAGGCGACTGGATGCATTTTTCTGAAAGGAAGCACAATTAAGAACCTTTCTCAGGGTGTGTCCCTGGGGTGGAATTAGCCAATTTTATCAGTCTTTCTGGCAGCCATCTGGCATTTTGTTCCTTGGAATCATGTATGCACACGTGTCCTTTCCCCCAGATGAGGACTGTGTCGGGACCATTCCATCTGTGTGTCAATGGATCTTTCCACATGGCTTTGGCAACGGAGTCTGCTGTAGTAGGGTGCCAAAATCTGTCTGCTGCAGATTTTCCTCTATCATCAAGGGTCAAAAAATTTAGAACGAATAATGCATGATTTAGTAAGGTTTTATGATTTCCCTTATTGGGGTATAAAATACCCCCTGAGTGTTGTAATTTTAAGAGCATATTTTTTAAAGTCTGATGTGCCCTTTCTACAATGGCCTGTCCTTGAGGGTTATATGGGATGCCAGTGACATGCTTAATGTTAAGCTGGGCATAAAACTGTTTAAAGGAGGTGCTAGTATATCCAGGCCATTGTCAGTCTTATGTATCTTAGGTATGGGCATAAAGGCAAGGCAAGATCACATGATTAATAACATTTTTGGCAGCTTCACCAGATTGAAGTGAGGCACAGAGAAAACCACTGAAGGTATCAGTAGAAACATGTATATATTTTAGTTTGCCAAAAGGGGCAAAGTGAATAACATCCATCTGCCATATTTCTCCTGGGGTGAGGCCACGAGGGTTCACCCCCCGATGTAGCTCGGGTAGGAGGGTGAAACATCCCTGACACTGATGCACTATTTGGCGTGCCTGTTCCCTAGTAACAGAGAACATCCATCGGAGGGTCTGAGCATTCAGATGATGCAGTAGGTGGGCCTTTGGTGCTTGTTGTATAGGGTCAGAGGGTAGGGCTAAGGTCACCAGGCTGGATGGGGACACTCAGCTGGCCCTGTCAACGAGATCATTTCCCTCGCTCAGAGGCCCAGGAAGACCAGAGTGGGCACGTATGTGACCCACAAAGAATGGGTGAGATCTAGTTAGAATAATTTCCTGGAACTCAAAGAAAAGGGGGGAGGCATTGGTAGACTGACATATAAAGGGAAAAGTTTCTAACAAATGTACTGATTGAGCCACATATTCACTATCAGTGAACAAATTAAAAGCACGATCTGGGAGAACCTTAAAGACTTGAATAACAGCAACCAATTTTACCAACTGTGCTGAAGAAAATCTGGTTTGAAACCTAGAACCTGTCAACCTATATTAAAGGCTGCAACCCCAGAGGAGGATCCATCTGTAAAGATCAAAGGCTCTTAAGGAATAGGGGAATTCTTAGTTATTTTAGGGAACACCACTGCCTGATGTTCAAGGAATTGTATGAGTTTGTCAGAGGGATAGTGGTTGTCTATCTTTCCCTGAAATGAAATACAGATAATGGCCCATTCGTCTGAGGTCTGGAGTAGCCATCGAACTTGGGTGGCATTATAGGGGACGCGGACAAGGTCAGGGTCTTTACCAAAAAGTTTGAGGGAGGTTTCTCTTCCCATCTTTATTATTTGTGTCACCAAGAGGGATAGACAGGCAATACCTTAGGAGGGTTGGCAGGCAAGTGAAGCCAATACAAAGGTTTAGTCTGCCACAGCAATCCTGTGGGGGCAAATATGGTAGGAAGAACCAATAGCCATAAGGGCGAGGTAGGAGAATAGTAAGTAAAAGTCTATTGTTGAATGGCTTTCTCCACACGCTTAAGGGCGGAGGTGGCCTCAGGGGTTAAAGTGCGGGGGGAGGAGGGGTCAGAGTCTCCCTGAAGAATGTCAAATAGAGGGTTAAGCTCTCCAGTTGTTAATTTTAGATAGGGTGTAACCAATTTATATCCCCCAAGAGGCATTGAAAATCATTGAGTGTCTGTAAGGAATCTTTTCTGAGTTCAATTTTTTGAGAGAGGACCCTATAGGGATGAAGCTCAAAACCTAAAAATAAATGTGGCGGCTGTAGCTGGACCTTCTCAGGAGCAATCTGCAGTCCGAGGTCTTGGAGGGCAGTTACCAATTCCTGACCAACTTTGAGCAGGGTGGTCTCATCCAGGCCTGCCAAAAGGATGTCATCCATATAGTGGATAATATACAATTTAGGGTATCTAAGACGAAAGGGATTGATGGCTTGGGCCACAAACTTCTGGCAAAGGGTGGGACTATTGACCATGCCTTGAGGCCGGACCCTCCACTGAAATCGTGGAGATGTCCCAATGCAATTAACAATGGGGAGGCTAAAGGCAAAGCGCTTACTATCTTCTGGGTGTAGGGGATACAGAAAAAACAATCTTTCAAATCAATAACCATCTTGTTATAACCCTTAGGTATTGCCACAGGGGAGGGGACTCGAGGCTGGAGGGTTCCCATCGGGACCATGGTCTTATTAATTTCTCTGAGGTCCTGGAGTAGTCTCCATCTTCCTCCTTTCTTTTGTATCACAAAAATGGAAGTGTTCCAAGGAGAGGTGGAGGGTTCAATGTGGCCAGCATCTAACTGTTCCTGCCTCAACTGCATGGTTGCTGCAAGTTTATGTTGGGGGAGGGAACATTGGTCGATCCAGACAGGGGAATCTGACGTCCAGGTGATTTTATGTGCCTGACGTGCAGGGGGAGTAATGATCCTTAAGAAAAATTTGAATCATAACCTAGTCCTGAACGTGAGGTCTTGGTGTAACAGCAATTGGGGTGGGAATCCCCTGGTTGTGTCTGCCCAAGCCTTGTCCAGGGATAAATCCCTGGTCCAGCATCTGATGTGTGACAGTCGCAGAGGGGCTAAACATAAGGACCCCCATTTGACTCAATATATCTCAACCCCATAAGTTTATAGGGAGGCCAGGTACAATGAATGGTTTAACATGTCCAGTATTACCCTCAGGATCCTCCCAGGTTAGCAGTTGGGAGCTTTGAAGGGTGTTGGTGGACTGGCCAATGCCTTGAAGGTGGGTTAAAGAAGACTGACAGGATCAAGAGGGGGACCAGGAGGCCTGTGAGATAACTGTGGAGTCGGCTCCTGAATCAAGAATACCTTCAAAGGTTTTAACATTAAGTTTAAGTTTCAGCTGTGGGCGTTCTTGTGAGAGTCTGAACCCAATAGACATCAGAAAACCCTGGGGTGGAAGCACCCTGGGATGGGCCCAAGAAGGGTGTCGAGGTGTCCAGTGGAAGGGGGAGGGCTTGTGCAAGGCGTTGTCCCTGGCGGATGTGAAGGGGCCCTCTGGAGCTAGTGGCCAACATTTTAATTTCTCCAGAGTAATCGTTATCAATGATTGAAGGGAAGATGGTAATGCCCTGGAGTATAGCAGACGCTCTGCTTAAAATAAGATAATAAGTCTCAGACGGGGGAGGCCCAAAGATACCAGTAGGGATTATCTGAACTCCTCTTTCAGCTTTTAATATTGTATCAGAGGAGGCACAGAGGTCCAATCCTGCACTCCCTGGGGTAGCCCTATGGAGGGCTGAGGCTGGTTTGGGGGTGGTTGTTGGTGGACTTGGTGTGGCCCTGCCTGGCTGTTCCCCAGGCTGGCAGGAAGGAGACTGGCTGAGGGGCCCGGGGCTGGCCCCGCATCCCGTTTCCCGGAAGGGGAGGGAGGGGATTGCCCAGAATATCAGTTTTGGAGTGGCAGGCAGCAGCCCAGTGTCTGCCTCGCTTGCAGCGAGGGCAGAGTCATTGGAGGCGAGTGCTCTCCCCTTAGTTGAGGGGGGGCTGAGCCATGGGTCTACCCTGAGGGCATTGTTTAGCAAAATGACCCAGTTGACCACATCTGAAACAGGCGACCCACCACTAGTGGCTGCTCCCACAGCCAGATTGATGGCCTTTTGGGCAAAGTGATCTACATCTTTGCAGATATGGATTATCTCATCCAAGTCTTTATTTTTATATTTTCCTCGAAGGGCAGCCCTACAGGCAGAGTTAGCATTCTCATAAGCAAGCTGTTGGAGAAGTTTATTTTCTCCTTGGCCAGGTCCCAAGGACCTCTCCACTGCCTCCAGGAGGTGAGCAACAAACTCTGAGAACTCTTCCTGATTGCCTTGAATGATTTTAGTCAAGGGAGAAAGAACAGAGCTTTTCATGGGAATGGCTCTCCAGGCACTCATAGCTGCCGAGGAGGACTGAACCAAGAGACCCAAAGAAAATTTTTGTTGTGTTTGGTTAGAAGCATATTTCCCTCGACCTAGGAGTTTATCAAGTATCCATTTGTTAGAGGGCGAGCATGTGCTCGAGAGATTGGCTTGAGCCTGGGACCTGCAGCGATCAGCCCAGTCTGCTTTCCAAGAGAGGAACTGTCCCCGAGTTAGAACGGACTGTGCTACGGTGAGCCATTCATTGGGAGTTAAATATCTGCCCCCACCGAGACTTTCAAGGAGAGAAAGAGTAAAGGGGGAATTGACACCATAATTTCTAACAGCAAAATTCAACTTTTCAAGATGTTTAAAACGGAGTTCTTTGAAAACCGGGGTCACTCACAGAATCTTCATTGTCGCTTTCATTTTCAATCTCTGAGCTGGGCTTGTCTTCAGAGGAATCAGCCTCAGTCTCGAGCTGGGGTCGGGTGTACGGGAGGATTTGTAAGAGTGAGGAGAAGAGGTAGCAGGCACAAGGTGAGAAGAGGAGGTGCATCCAGTGCGGAGGAGGGAGGGTGCCGAGCACCGGACCAAGCAGCAGGGGAAGTGTTAGAGTCTGCCGAGACTCAGCATCAGCAGCTGTGGGCGTCTGTGAGGGAGGGGCCTGCGATCGAGTGACAGGGAAGACTAGGTGGAGGGAATCTTGAGGAGGGGCAGAGGAAGAGCAAAGAACTGAGAGACGAGAGATTTGTTTTTGGAGGCGGAGGATATCTGTCAGCTCAGGAACCTGAGAAGAGAGGTGGTCTCTCATATCAGAAAGAGAGTTAGGCAAAGTGGCAGGAAAGGTCGAAAAACAAGCGTGGGAGGGGGAGCAAAAGGCTCTGTGAGAGGCCAGTCAGGGCTGTGCTGGCGGGCGGCTTCATCTTCAAGTATAGCAGCGTCACCGGGTTCCAAAGGCTCTGGGTCGGGGAGAGCTGTCGGGGGAGGGGGAGATGCCAAAGCTGCTGGCTGTGAGAGCGGCAGGGAAGAGGAGGAATGGCACTTAGTAGTAGGACAAGGGGAACAGAAGGAAGCAGGTTTTCGAAGAACAGGGTTGCAAAAGTGAGTGGAGCAGAGAAACCCTGTCTCGAAAAAACAAAAACAAAAACAAAAACAAAAACAAAAACAAAAAAGTGAGTGGAGGGAGGGAGTCTGCGGGTCGGAAGTGGCTGAAGAATCATATGGTGGAGGCTGAGAAGTTAGGGAAGAAGAGTTAAGAGAAGGTAAATCTGGATAGAGGAAAGGTGGATCAGAAGGAGGGGATACCTGATCAGGAGGAATTTCTTTAAGAGTGAAAGAAATGGAGGCCTGAGACAGAGGCCGAGAGGGTGAACGAGATGTCCAGATAGAGTTAAGCCAGGACTGTGACAAGAATATTCAGCAACAGACAAAAGTTGTCACTTCCCTGTATCTTTGTTTGCATCTTCAATAATGTCCCTAGTAATACCCCAAAAGGAGAAAATTGTCACAGTAACAGCAGTATCGCCTTCAGTTTTAATTTTCTCATTAATTCACGACCTACCTTCTGCCACTTCTTGGTATGGATGGTAGGACCATCAATCATAAACCAAGGACACTTCTCATCAATAAAGATTAAAAAATTTATAAGATCCTTTTTCTTAACCCTTATCTTCTCTCTCTGAGCGCATGTTTGAGGTCCTTTATGAAGGATGCCTCCTTTGGCAAAGAATGGCCCATTCTTATGGGATGGAATGAAATGACGCTTACCCCAGGATGACATGTCGCGGGCCACGATCGCTGTCTCACTCAATCTTGATGTCGTGTGCACGCCTTACTGAGGGTCCGTCCGGAGGGATCCGTGTCTCAAGCCCCACATTTGGGTGCCACCTGACCCGCCCAGCGGGTCCTTAGTAATTCATGGGTATGAGGAGGACTGCAATCCTGGAAGAATGAGCAAGAGAGAGAGAGAGAAAGGACTCAAGGAAGCATTTGCTTGTCAAGAGTCATGTATTTGAGCACAAAGCACTTTTTTATATCATGTTTTACAAGGGGAGGGGGTAAGAGGGGCCAGGTAGTAGAAGAATACAGGATCTTCTTGGCCTGTGCCCTGGAACAATTTGTGGTCTACCTGCCTGTCTCAGAAGACACGGTACACTGCCCACTGCCTTGAATCCATCTGTAGCTGCCAACCCATTTTGTGGTCTACCTGCTTTTTCAGAGACATGGTACACTGCTTTTTCTATCTGCAGCTGCCAAGCAGGATCTTGCTGTTGCCAAACTGCAGGGGGCATTGTGCAGGTGGGGAAAGGTAGGGGGTAAGTGTAGGGGGCGAGGTTCCTGGCTTCCGACACTTCATAATAATAAAATTCTAAGTAACTTTACTAAAAGATAACAGTCTACATGGGCCTTTAACTTTCACACATTCATAAACGTGTGCACATATATACATCAAAATGTAGCAAAAGAACATTCGGATTAGCTATAATAGTAGTTACATAAATGAAATATATCACTATAACATATAGTTACATGATTGAGGTTCTGTGGAAGACATTTAAAAAAATAAAATTGAGGGCATGTCTAACCTGTTGTACTAACACTAAATCCAGCTTAGTATAGTTATGAATGATACTGAAAACATCATAAGCTTATATTAAACATTATGAGATTAATTTACAAGTTTAAAAAATAACTGATTTATGGATACCTAAAGTTTGCAGATAAAAATATCTTTTCACAATGTCAAAATGTTGCCCATGTCTAGCAAATTTTTCCCTACACATACATCAAACATAGCGTTTCCAAAACTTAAAATATGAGCGCTCTCAAACAGAGAATGTTCAACAGAGGAATTTTGAAAGGATAGGTGACACTTAAATAAATGATCAGTATCCTTATTCATCAGGGAAAAGGAAGCCAAAATGACACAGAGATTCCACATTATACCTATCAGAATGGTTAAAATAAACAAACAAACAAAAAAAAAACTAAAGGGCAGCACATGATGTTGTGAATGTGGAGCAAGGAGAACACTCCTCCATTGCTGATGGGATTGTAAACTTATACAACCACTGTGGAAATGAATCTGACAGTTTCCAAGAAAAATGGAAATAATTCTCTCTGAAGACCTAGCTATACCACTCCTGGCATATATCCAAAAGATGCTGCACCATACCACAAGGACACATGTCCCACTATGTTCATAGCAGCTTTATTTGTAATAGCCAGAAACTTGAAACAACCCAGAATGGATACAGGAAATGTGGTTCATTTGGAATATACAATGAAATAATATTCAGCTATCTTAAAAAAGGAAATCATGAACTTTACAGGCAAATGGATGGGACTAGAAAATATCATCCTGGGTGACTTAACTCAGTCCCAAAAGAACATGCATGGTATGTACTCACTATAAGTTGCTATTAGCCATACATTACAGGATATCCACACTACCTTTCACAAACCCAAAGAAGCTAAACAAGAAGAAAGGCCCAATCAAGGAAAGAACTACATGGGAGAGAGAATACGGAGGTGAATGGATGGGGTTCAACACCCAATTGGTTTTGAGAAGATACTAAAACTGTGGTACAAGAACATCATGCTTTATGCTGATGTATCAAAAAAAAAAAAAAAAAGCAATGTTATGCACATGAACATGGAATAAGAGGCTTTAAGTTGCAAGATTGGTGTATTTAGATCTCCATTTCTCCTCTCTCTCCTCTCTCTCTCTCTCTCTCTCTCTCTCTCCTCTCTCTCACACACACACACACACACACACACACACACACACACACACACTGTATTTTATATCCTCAGTCTATTCCCCTCCAACTTGGTCTCTTCCCATTTATTCCTCCTACCTTTCCTTTCCAATCAGAAAAATGTAGGCATCTGAGGGATGTCAAACCAAACATGGCATATAAAGTTGTAAAAATATCAGATACATCCTCTTATATTATCGGTATAAGAGGAAAACCAGTAGGAGGACAAGGATCTCAAAAGTTCAAAAGTGGGCAAAAGAGTCAGAGAGATCTCCTGTTAGTTTTGTTAGATGTCCCACAAAAAGATCAAGCTACACAACTAATATATATATATATATATATATATATATATATATATATATATATATATATATATATATATATATATGACCCAGGTTAGAACCGTTCAGGCTCCCTGATTGTTGATTCAGTCACTGCAAATTCCTATTAGTCTTTATTTCTTTATTCTGTGGGAGTTCTTGTGGTGTCCCTGATGTTTCTGGTTCCTACTTCCTCTTACCCTTTGGCAGGATTATTGAAGTTTTGCCTAAAGTTTGGCTGTAGATCTCTACATATGATTCTATCAGTTGCTAGATGGAGGCTCTCTGATGTCAAATGAGCTAGGAAAAAAATATCTATGAATATAGCAGAATAAGATTAGGAATAACTTTTATATCATTTTAATCACATGAAATAATTAATGTCAGTTCTAGGTTGAAGGACTAGCAATACAATAGATGCAAATAGTCAAGTTAAAAGCAATACAATAAACACAAATAGTCAGAGAACAAGCGAGGCAGTAGCCAACATTTGTGAACACTCCCTTGATCACTATTTCTAAGGGTTTATCAGGATGACCGAAATATTTGTGCCTACTTCCCAGTCCTAGCCCAAAGTCATTTTCATGTCTGAAGCCTACTTCCTTGTTCTAGCATAAAATTTAGAGTCTTCCTGAAATTACTTCTTTGTTCTAGGCTAATGTCAGATTCCTGCCCTAAGCCTACTTCCTTGTCCTTGGCCAATGTCATATTCCTGCCAAACAGCCCATTTCCTTGTCCTTGGCCCATGTCAGATTCTTGCCAAGCAGCCCTAAAAGCTCTCTGCCTCTCCTTCTTTTTTTATTTCATTACCAAGACTGAGTTTGTCTTAGGTCATTCTGACAAGAATGCCTTCCTTGGCAGTTGAAGTAATTATTTAAATTGTCCTCTGGCTCAGGCCGACTATCTAAGCTGTAGGGGCTCTGCCTAGCCCAGCCACCAGGTTTCTTGGCCAGAGTCCACAAATATACTGCAGTTAGAAATAGCCAACTAGAAACATCAGCCCTGCCACCACAAAGATGTCAGCATAGGAGATGGGTCAATCTCCCATGCTGTCTCTGCAAGACTGGGCATTGCCCAGGCCATCCCGCCATCCACGCGGGCTCAGTAGAAAGATGAGACTCTAATACTTAAAGATTAATCAAAGGCTTATATATTTGATAATGCTCAGTAACAAGATACCCATACAATCAGAGTTAGATAAGTACAAGTGAATCATAGGCAGAGTCATAGTGATCTGTCCCCTGAACCTTCACCTAGCTGATACCTTGTTCTGAATGGTATCAGTACTCCCCTTGAACACCTATGCTCAGATGTCATTCCCTTCCCCACATCCTGCCTTTTTGTGTTTATAACCCTGTGTGAATAAGTAAATTATGATGTGATTTAAATAATTAAATAAAAAAAGAAGAAAAAAAAAGAAGTGTAACCAATACCCAACCTAGATATACCAACTACCTTTGACTGCTACAGACACATGAACATCCACCTCCATCTCTCCACTCTCTAGTTCTCCTCTCCTGTCTCCTAGCTCCTCCTCTTCCTTTTCCTCTCTCTTCCTTACTCCTCCTCTTCCTCTTCCTTTCCTAACTCCTCCTACCTTAGCTCCTCCTACACTTGACCATCATGGAATATGCATACTCTTAGGTTGATAAGTCTCTGTTTAGAATCTTACCAGTCCTTAGCTTGTCAGCCTGTTAATTTAATAACTCTCTCTGGGAGTCCATTTTCTGATTCAAGCCATGTATTTTGGCTGCCAACATGCTGATGTTGTTAAAGACAAGCTTTAACATGATGGGCAGGAATAAATGTTTTCCCAGGACAAACAGGGCTAACATGATCAAGCTATATATGCCATTCTTGAAGCTTGACCAGAAAGAAATACTGACCTCAGGCCATGAGTAATTTTATCAGCAGTATGTACTGCAACGCTCAGCAAAGGCATTCTTTAAATTCATAAACTCATTTTGTAAAGTCTTTCATGTAATTAAAATGGTATAAAAGAAAAAAAGAAGGGAGATGGGTTGGGGGTCCTAGGGAGGGGGAAAACGGAAGGGGATGACATCTAAAATGTAAATAAATAAAATATCCAATAAAAAAGAAGAAAAAAATAAAAAACTAGAGAAAGTAAACAAAAAAAAAGAAAAGAAAAAGAAAAAATGTCAAGTAAAGTAATTGAAGCTACTGGGAGGGTAATGAAAGAGAAAAAAAAAGTTCAGAGAACAAGAAAATACATGCAACATAACAAAAATAATAAAGCATGGAAATGAATTTGAGAAACTGCAGAAATTATTCCAGTGATGTTATGAAAATACCAAAGCTATAATTATTGGTGTTTGCTTACTTTTCATTGAGTAGACAGTGTTTGAATTGTGAAATATTAGTCAAGAATACTGGGCTGGAGAAATAACTAAAAATTTAACAGTACTTGCTGATCATTCAGAAGACCTTGAACTCGAACATATGGAAGTTCAGATCCATCTGTAACTTCAGCTCCAGATGCAACATCTTCTTTGGCCATGAGTCACACATGGGGTTCATAGATACAGACTCAGGCAAAATAACGCAATATAATTTTGTAATTTTTCATGATAGTTTCCTTTAACCTGTCTTTGTAAAACTTAAAGGCAAAAAATAGAAAAGTGAAATAGACAAATACAAAATTGCAACAATAAAATTAAAATGTGCACACATGCAAAAAAACAAAGCACAAAAAAGATTAGGATTAACTTTATGCCTCCTCTCCTCTTTTTTTTTAAGTAATATTTGTTTGTATCTTATGTCCCTGGATTATCTTGCCTGTATGTCCCGGCACTGTAAGTAGTGTCAGGGGTAAGTTTCTTCTTATGGCATGGGTCTCAAGGTAGACCAATCATTGGTAAGCCACTCCCACAATTTAATTGCCATTTGTACCACAGCACTTCATACTGAGGGGACAAATTGTAGTCAAAAGTTTATTGTTAGGTTTGGGTCCTAATCCCTCCACTGTATGACTTGTGTGGTTATTGGAAATGACCAGTTCAGACTCTGTAACTCTGATTAACAGGGTTTTTAGGTAGAGTAACTTTGATAAATTTCTGGAAGTTTTTATCGCCCTAGGATTCTACCTTGCCCCCAAAAGGGCAAAAAATATTTTTAAGGAATCATACAGAAAAAAAATTCTAACTGTAAGAAAGACATGTGTATTAAAGGTACAAGAAGCTTATAGAACACCAAATAAATTGGACCAGAAAAAGAAAGCTTGGTCTCTGACAAATAATCAAATCACTAAACACAGAAAACAAATAAAGAATAGTAAAAGCTGCAAGGAGAAACAGACAAGAAACATATAAAAGCAGATTTATTAGAATTTAACACCTGAATTCACAACAGAGACTCTAAAGACAGAAGGGCCTGGACAAATATCTTGCAGAACCTAAGAGATGCCAGTTGATACTACCTATAACAAGAAAATTTTTCAATCATCATAGATGGAGAATAAAAATATTTCATGACAAAGTCAAATATAGAAAATTATCTATCCACAAATCCAGCACTATAGAAAGGAAAACTCCATCTCAAATTGGCTAATGTCACCCATGAAAACACAGGAAATAAATAATTTTACACCAGCATAAGCCACACACACACACAAGCACACACACACACAAAATCGCATATGCACTCACAAGCACACTCACACACACAAACACCACACCACACACACACACACACACACACATGGTACCACCACCACCATCAATACAAAATAACAGAAATTAAAAATCATTGGCTACTATATCAAAGATAAACATTATCTCAGTGTAAAGTCTTGGATAAAGATCTTCTAAACAAATGAACTCATAAAAACAAAGTGGTATAGCCATTCTAATATCATTTAATAACTAAAATAACAACATAGACTTCTATTCAAATTTAATAAAAACAGATATGGAAGGACACTTTACTTCATATTCATGAAAAATTAACCAAGATAATGTCTCAATTTTAAACATCTATGCCCCAAAAATGTAAGGACACATACATTTATAAAAGAAACTTTACTAAAGCTTAAATCACAAGCCAAACCCACACATTAATAGTAGGAGTCTTGAACACCCCACTTTCACCAATGGCAGGCCATTGAGACAGAAACTAAAGAGAGAAATAATGGAGCTTGCAGATGTTATGAACCAAGCTTAATAGACATCTAAAGAACATTTCACCCAAAATCAAAAGAATATGCTTTTCTCTCAGTATGTAAGCAAACTTTCTCTAAAACTGACCACATACTTGGTCACAATGCAAGTCTCACTAGGTATAAGGAAAATTAAATAATTCCCTATATCCTATCAGACCATCAAAAATTAAAGCTGGATTTTAAAAACAACAGAAAGCCTACAAACACATAGAAACTGGGCAAGTTAAGGGAGAAATAGAATAAAAACTTGCTAGAATTCAGTGAAAATAAATGTAAAACATACCCAAATTTATGGGACACAAGCAAAGTAGTGCTAGGAGCAGTGTTCATAGCACAGTTGGGTTCTCAAGTATGCAAACAATGAGGAAAGGACCACCAAATCATTAATAAACCGAAAGCAACTTAATTTACTTGGAAAAATGCTTCTAACAATTTAAGGTCACAGTCAGGCTCAGAGCTGACCAAAATGATGTTGAAAGGGTGTGGCCAGTATACTTTTGAAGCTTCAATCCAGGAGCAGATGTTCAGGAGATAATAAAGGAATTTGTAAATAGAGGGTAAGTTCTTCAGTCCAGGGTGTGGTGGATAACAGGATGTTGGTACATGCTCAGAGCTATTATAATGAAAAGCAGTATTATCTCAACATTTATGGGGTTCGTGAAGGCCAGGTGGTTTTACTACAACTAAAATAATGTAACACTTGAGAACATTCTAAGATGGGGGCAGTAGACCAATGCCTAGAATTAATCTTGGCTCTTCATTTACCCCATCTCAGTTGTAACTGAATCAAATCTTTGTTTCTTAAGTTTTCTCAAAGTCTGAGTCCTTGGTCAAGAGTACTCCTAAGGACGTAAGTTTTACTGGACAAACCAGAGAAAGGCATTTATGAGGCAAGGACTACAAGTCAGGGCAAGAGATGAAAAAGTAATGGTCAAGCCATTGAAGAGACTAGGGTAGTGGATCTAGGGGATGTCAGTAAGCAGGCAGGCCCTGTGCTGAAGTATTAACTGACAGC
Source organism: Mastomys natalensis (assembly GCA_021653895.1). Classification (NCBI taxonomy): domain Eukaryota; kingdom Metazoa; phylum Chordata; class Mammalia; order Rodentia; family Muridae; genus Mastomys; species Mastomys natalensis. The sequence continues at coordinate 188,438 of JAJTUV010003006.1, forward strand.
TAACATCGGACAAACAAGCATGAGATCAGGAAAGAGCGAGAAGGAGAGTGAGAGCAAGAGCAAGAGAGCCCAAGAGAGAGCAAATTGACATGGATTTTGAAGCCTAAAAGTCCATACATACCCCATAGCATACCTCTTCTAACAAAGCCATAGCTATTCCAACAAGCCACACCTACGCCAACACCACCACACATTTCAATCATTCCAAACATTTCTATCAACTGCAAAGCCAGCATTCAATTTATAAGGCTGTAGGAGACATTCTCACTAAAATTTTCACAAACATTTACAGATATTTAAGACTGTAGGTTTGACATATTAAATCTTAGGGACTCAGGAACACATTTTTTTTTTTTTTTTTAAACCAATGAACTAAAACTGATTTAGAGGAGCCTGAGAAAAAGGAGATCCAGGGACAGGCACAAAGCAGGATCCAGTTCAAGGGGAAGCCCCAAGGTCTGACACTATTACTGCGGGTATAGAGCACTCACAAAAAGGGATCTATCATGACTGCCCTCTGAAAGATCCAAAAATCAGCTGAAAGAGTCAGATGAAGACATTTATACCCAACCAATGAACAGAAGCTGGGTAACCCTGTGGTTGAATTAGGGAAAAGCTAGAAGAACTAAGGAGGAAGGCGACCCTGTTGGAGGACCAGCAGAAGCAATTAACCTGGACCCCAGAGATTTCTCGGACACTGGACCACCAACCAGGCAGCATATACCAGCTGATATGAGGCCCCCAACACATATACAGCAGAAGATTGCTGGGTGTGGAATCAGTCAGAGAAGATGCACCTAACCCTCAAGAGAATGGAGATCCCAAGGAGTTTAGAGGTATGGTGGGGTAGGGGTAGGAGGTGGAGACATCCTTGTGGAGACAGGGGAGTGAGGAGGTAGTATGGGATGTGGAAAAGTCAGAAGGTGGACTGGGAGAGGGATTAAAATCTGGAGTGTAAGTAAAAAAAAAAAAAAAGATTTAAAAACTGGTTTAAAATGAAATAAACATTTACTATGGTTATTAAATAGCTTTAGGAATTGTTTTGTTTATGAAAGCAGCCCCACATTCCTCTGTGGGTTCAGGTCCTTGTCCTGGAGTTGAAAAATATCTTTTTAAAAATGTGTCATTAAAAAAGTAGATTGCTTTCGTAGTAGTTAAGATCATTATTGCTCATTTAAAGAGCAAAGTTTTAGTTTACAATTCATAATGGCAGCTTATAGCTGTCTAATCCTAGATCTACATTATCATATAGACTCTCTTGGCCTTCATAAATACCAGCCATTCACATGGTTATAATTATTACGGATATGTACTCCTACACAACTTGTCAATTGATCAATAAATCAATTAATCAATTTTTAAAAATATTTCATCATAGATCTGGAAACATGAGTATGTAGTTAAAAGCATATTCTCTTCTTGAGGATTTGCATTTGGTTTCCAGTGTGCAGAAAATGGACTCAAAACCACAAATAACAACACTAGGAATCCCGCTGCCCTCTTCCTGCCTCTGAGTGTACACATATATAAATGCACATACACATCAATTATTAGGAGAGATGATATCTAAGGATAGAACCTTAGAACTATAGAATTCAAAATTGATGAAGGAAAACAGTAAACCTACCACAAAGCTTTGAGGAAGACTGCAAACCAAATGGTAATATGGAAACAAAGGAAAGAAATTTTATTTTTTGCTTAGAGTATATTATTTATTACAGACTATTATTAATATTTGAAAATGAACCGTTCTTGTCAGTTGTCAGTTTCTCTCAATTATTCTGTTAAAGAACAATATGAGTAACTGATCCATGGGTTTATTTACACTTTGGGACAGAGCTAGGAAGATGTTCTTATCTTTACTCCATTTTACTTATAGAAGTGTTGCAATTTATAGCAAAAAAATGAAACATTAATTCAGTACATTTGCATATGTAGATGTAACAGAGAACTAAATTATGAGAACTGTGAGAAATCTTTTCCGGGATAAAGTTGCTCTTCTCTTGCCAGGGATTCAGGCTATTCTAAGCCCCAGCTTGGAATTTCCTGGGGAAATTTTAATTATTTGAGGTCCATGTGTTATTGATACTACAGAAATATAGAAAAGCACTCTGTTTCATATTGAGCAACTATAATTATTTATTTACCTACTCTACTATGCAATACTAAACATCTATCCATAACATTAATAGTGCTAGTAATTTGTAGACTTATTGCCATGAAAATTCATTCATTATAGTGCTATGCTTACATCTGATTTAGAAAAACATTCCATTACAGGTCACTTTCTGATAATGTACTATTAAGGCCTTTTACAGTTTTAGCTCATGTTCTTTTATTAATGAATTAATGTAACATAACATTCAGCTTTTAGTGAAAATTATAATTATTTAGATATGGTTCTATTTGTTCTAGTTTAGGCTATGTTTGCATCTTGAAAAATTCTTTTTTATTAATCTATTTTTTTACTCTCTTTACAACCCCATTGCCCCTCCCATCTCCTCCAGTCTTACCATTAAAAGTCCCTCCCCACATTAGCCTCATTTCTCCAAAGAAAAGGAAAAAGCCCTGCTTGGGTACTTCCCTACCCTGGGAAAGCTAGTCCTAGTAGCACTAAGGATATCCTCCTCCACTGAACCCTAACCAGGTCCAATTAGGAGAAGGGGATTCAATGACAGGGAACAGAGTCAAAGACAGCATAGCTCTAATTTTTAGGGAACCCATATGAAGACCAAGCTGCACATCTGTTACAAATATATAAGAGGCCTAGTTCCAGTCCTGTATGCTCTTTGGTTGGAGGTTCAGTCTCTGGTAGCCTAGATGGGTTCAGGTTAGTTGACATTGCATGTCTTCCTGTTTTATCCTTGCATTCTTGAGTTTGCTGAATTCTAACCCCAATCTTAAACAAGACTCCTCAAGCACCACCTAATGTTTGACTGGGAGTTTCTGTATCTCTGTCCACCTGCTGCTGGATGAAGCCTCCTAGGTGACAGTTAGGCTAGGATCCTATCTGCAAGCATAGGAGAGTATCATTAATAGTTTCAGAGGTTGGTTCACTGAGTGTGTATGGGTTTCAAGTTGGGCCAGTCATATTTGACTGTTACCACAGTCCTTATGTAAATTGCAGGCAATAAATATTGTTTGAAGGTTTTGTGGGTGGGTTTTGTGAGTAGTGTCATAGAGTCTTTGAGTAGAACTATTGCCAATTTTCTGATAATCAATCAAAATGATTTCTAAAATAGTTGTTCTCATTTGCACTCCAAAAGCAATGGAGGAGTGTTCCCCTTGCTTCATTTATTCTCCAGCATGTACTATCATGTGAGTTTTTGATTTTAGCCATTCTGGCATGCATAAATATAATCTGAGAATTGTTTTTATTTGCATTTCCTGATGACTAAGAATGTTGAACATTTTTTACATACTTTTCAGTCATTAAGAATTCCTTTGTTTCAAATTATCTGTTTAACTCTGTACTCTATTTTTAATTGGGACTATTTGTTTTATTGGTGTATATTATATATATATATATATGTATATATATATATATATATATATATATATATATATATATATATTATATATATACATATATAATATATATGATGTTGACCCTCTGTTAGAGGTAGGGTTATAGAAAATCTTTTCCAATTGTGTAGGCTCCTGTGTTGTCCTATTGATGGTGTCCTTAGCCTTGCAAAAGCATTTAGATTTATGATATCCCGTTATTAATCACTGATCTTAGCACCTGAGCTATTGGTACTCTGTTTATCTCTTGTGCAAATATATTCAAGGCAGATTAACACTTCTCTTTCTATTGAATTTAGTGTGTCCAGTTTTTTTTTTTTTACATATTTTTAAATTTATTTAGATATTTAAATCACATCATAATTTGCTTATTTACACAGGGGTTATAAACACAAAAAGGCAGGATGTGGGGAAGGGAATGGCACCGGAGCATAGGTGTTCAGGGGGAGTACAGATACCTTTCAGAACAGGGTATCAGCTGGGTGAAGGTTCAGGGGACAGATCACTATGACTCTTCCTATGATTCACTTGTCCTTATATAAGTTGGTACTGTCCACCGAGGCTGCCTATTTATAAGACCTATGACTACTTGGGCTGGTAAATTTCCACAGAAGCCGCCTGTTTACAATAGCTTATAGCCTGCTGTTTCAGTGTTTTTCCACAGAGACCCAAGACTTGGTGTTAGCAAGCATGTATGTCAGGACTATTGCTGATTTTGGCCTATGGCTGATTTTAGGCCTTTAGTGTATATGTAGGACTGCTCCTGACATCTCCTCCCTTCTCTAAGTATAGAAGGGCCTTGGCGATTCTATTCTTGCGAAGGTGGGGATAGAGGCCTGACCTCCAATAATTGAAGGGGACCTTGTAATGGCTCAGGTCCTCCTGTCGTTGTCCAGTGAGGCATGAGGGCCATACCCATCCGATGTCTTTTTCCTGGAGAGGGGATACTTTTGACATCAACCCCTATGCAGTCAGGCTTGTCCTCAGGGAACCCAGATAGATATTTTAAACTTTTATTTATATTCCCTTGCAGTGCTTAGCCTCACAGCCTAAGCAAGAATTCAGATCGTCAGACAGAGAGGGTTCTGGGTAGCCCCTCTCTGCTTGGTCTAGGGGTGGAAGTCTCTTCTTTTAGGTTGGGTGGAGATGGGTTTGAGGAACACCCTGGATAAAGTAACAATCTCATCTTGAGTCTCATGGTCCTCCATAGCTAACTTATGATAATGTATCTGAATAGGTTTTGCTACTGAATTATCTATTGTTGTATCACAAAGTTAGTCGGCTATTTAAGGTCCGGGACCTAAAACAAATCAGCAGAGATAACCAGTTAAGGTCGCAAGATGGGAGGAAGTGGGGTTGACAACCATAGAGAGGTTGAAAACCAGTCCTTGTACCAGCTCTTGTATTCCTCTTTCTCTCTCTGTCATTTCTCTGGGCTTCTCTGACCTTTTTCATGTTCTCTTTAACCATCCCTGTCTTGTCTATGTACGGGCAACACTCTTCTTTTAGGGCTGTACACAATCAAGAGCTGTACACAGTCTTTTCTATTGTAGAAGAATAAATCAAGTCCAATAAAGTCCTTTGCAATTTTTGGAGATCAATTCAGACATCGAAACGAGGATTTTCTTCAGATTAGTGATGTCAATCTCTAGCTGTTTGGTGTCTTTGTCAATGGCCCATCAAAGGTCTGAGTAGTATAAGTCTGGAGGCCAGCATCAGGATTAGAGCTTCTACCAGCAGACATCACGGGTGTTTCCTTTTTACCTGTTCTCAGGCTGGAGGTTAGACCCTGGAGCTCTGGTTGAATCTTTTGATACTCATTCTAAAAAGGACAAAGCACCCACACTTTGATCTTCTTCCTTCTTCTTGAGTTTCATGAGGTCTATGCATTGTGTCTTAGGTATTGTGTGTTTTGGGGCTAATATCCGCTTATCAGTGAGTGCATACCATGTGTGTTCTTTTGTGATTGGGTCATCTCACTCAGGATGATATTTTGTAGCTCCATCCATTTGTCTAAGAAATTCCTGAACTCATTGTTTTTAATAGCTGAGTAGTACTCCATTGTGTAAATGTACCACATTTTCTGTATCCATTCTTCTGTTGAAGGACATCTGGGTTCTTTCCAGCTCCTGGCTATTATAAATAAGGCCGCTATGAACATAGTAGAGCATGTAGCCCTGTTGTATGTTGAAGTATCTTCTGGGTATATGCCCAGGAGTGGTATAGCTGGGTCCTCAGGTAACACTATGTTCAATTTTCTGAGGTACCTCCAGATGCTTTCCATAGTGGTTGCACCAGCTTACAATCCCACCAACAATGGAGGAGTATTCCTCTTTCTCCACATCCTCGACAACATCTGCTGTCACCTGTGTTTTGGATCTTAGCCATTCTGACTGGTGTGAGGTGGAATCTCAGTGTTGTTTTCATTTGCATTTCCCTGATGACTAGGGATGCTGAACACTTCTTTAGATGCTTCTCAACATTCGAGTTTCCTCAGTTGAGAGTTCTTTGTTCAACTCTCTACCCCATTTTTTAATAGGGTTATTTGATTGTCTGGAATCTAGTTTCTTCAGTTCTTTGTATATCTTGGATATTAGTGCTCTATCAGATGTAAGGTTGGTGAAGATCTTTCCCAATCTGTTGGTTCTGGCTTTGTCCTACTGACAGTGTTCTTTGCTTTACAGAAGCTTTCAGTTTTATGAGATCCCATTTGTTAATTCTTGAATCTTAGAGCATAAGCCATTGGTGTTCTGTTCAGGAACTTTTCCCCTGTGCCCATGTGATCAAGGCTTTTCCCTATTTTCTCTTCTATTAGTTTCAGTGTAGCTGGTTTTATGTGGAGGTCCATGATCCACTTGGAATTGAGCTTTGTACAAGGAGATAAGTATGAATCTATTTGCATTCTTCTACATGTTGACCTCCAGTTGGACCAGCACCATTTGTTGAAAATGCTGTCTTTTTTTCCACTGGATGGTTTGAGCTCCTTTGTTGAAGATTAAGTGACCATAGGTATGGGGGTTCATTTCTGGGTCTTCTATTCTATTCTATTGAAACTCCTGCCTGTCTCTGTTCCAATACCATGCTGTTTTTATCACTATTGCTTTGTAGTACAGCTTGAAATCAGGGATGGTGATTCCTCCAGAAGTTCTTTTATTGTTGAGAGTAGTTTTTGCTATCCTGGGTTTTTTGTTATTCCAAATGAATTTTAAGATTGCTCTTTCTATCTCTGTAAAGAATTGAGTGGGAATTTTGATGGGGATTGCATTAAATCTGTAGATTGCTTTCGGCAAGATAGCCATTTTTACTATATTAATCCTTCTAATCCATGAGCATGGGAGATCTTTCATCTTCTGAGATCTCCTTTGATTTCTTTCTTCAGGGGCTTGAAGTTCTTGTCATAGAGGATTTTTACTTTCTTGGTTAGATTCACACCAAGGTATTTTATATTATTTGTGACTATTGTAAATGGTGTCTTTTCCATAATTTCTTTCTCAGCCAGTTTATCCTTTGTGTAGAGGAATTCTACTGATTTGTTTGAGTTAATTTTATACCCAGCCACTTTGCTAAAGTTGTTTATCAAGTTTAGGAGTTCTCTGGTGGAAGTTTTGGGGTCACTTAAGTATACTATCATATCATCTGCAAATAGTGAAACTTTGACTTCTTCCTTTCCAATTTATATCCCTTTGATCTCCTTTTGTTGCCTAATTGCTCTGTCTAGGACTTCCAGTACTATATTGAATAGGTAGGGGGAGAGTGGGCAGCCTTGTCTAGTCCCTGATTTTAATGGGATCACTTCAAGTTTCTCTCCATTTAGTTTAATGTTGGCTACTGTCTTGCTGTATATTGCTTTTACTATGTTTAGGTATGAACCTTGAATTCTTGATCTTTCCAAGACTTTTATCATGAAGGGGTGTTGAATTTTGTCAAATGCTTTCTCAGCATCTAGAGATATGATCATGTGGTTTTTTTCTTTGAGTTTATTTATATAGTGGATTACGTTGATGGATTTCCATATATTGAACCAACCCTGCATTCCTGGGATAAAGCCTACTTGATCATGATGGATAAGTGTTTTGATGTGTTCTTGGATTCAGTTCGAGAGAATTTTATTCAATATTTTTGCATCAATATTCATAAGGAAGATTGGTCTGAAGTTCTCTTTTCTTGTTGGATCTTTGTGTGGTTTAGGTATGAGTGTAATTGTGGTTCATAGAATGAAGTAGGTAGTGTTCCTTCTGTTTCTATTTTGTGGAATAGTTTGAAGAGAATTGTATTAGATCTTCCTTGAAGGTTTGATAGAATTCTGCACTAAAACCGTCTGGACCTGGACTTTTTTTGGTGGGGAGACTTTTAATGACTGCGTCTATTTCTTTTGTGGTTATGGGACTATTAAGATGGTTTATCTGCTCCCGATTTAACATTGGTAACTGGTACTTGTCTAGAAAAATTGTCCATTTCATCCAGATTTTCCAATTTTGTTGAGTATAGGCTTTTGTAGTAGGATCTGATGATTTGTTGAATTTCCTCAGTATCTGTTGTTATGTCACCCTTTTTGGTTCTGATTTTATTGATTTGGATACTGTCTCTCTGCCCTCTGATTAGTCTGGCTAAGGGTTTATCTATTTTGTTGATTTTCTCAAAGAACCAGCTCCTGGTTTTATTGATTCTTTGTATGGTTCTCTTTGTTTCTATTTGGTTGATTTCAGCCCTGAGTTTAATTATTTCCTGCTGTGTACTCCTCTTGGGTGTATTTGCTTCTTTTTGTTCTAGAGCTTTCAGGTGTGTTGTCAAGCTGCTAGTGTGTTCTCTCTCCAGTTTCTTTTTGTATGCACTTAGAGCTATGAGTTTTCCTCTTAGCACTGCTTTCATTGTGTCCCATAGGTTTTGGTATGATGTGTCTTCATTTTTCATTAAATTCTAAAAAGTCTTTAATTTCTTTCTTTATTTCTTCCCTCACCCCATTATCAACGAGTAGAGTATTGCTCAGTTTCCATGTGAATTTGGGTTTTCCATTGTCTTTGTCATTATTGAAGACCAGCTTTAGACCATGGTGATCTGATAGAATGCATGGGATTATTTCGATTTTTTTGTATCTGTTGAGGCCTGTCTTGTGACCAAATTATATGGTCTATTTTGGAGAAGGTACCATGAGGTGCTGAGAAAAAGGTATATTCTTTTGTTTTAGGGTGAAATGTTCTATAGATATCTGTTAAGTCCATTTGGTTCATAACTTCTGTTAGTTTCACTGTACCTCTGTCTAGTTTCCGTTTCCATGATCTGTCCAGTGCTGAGATTGGGGTGTTGAAGTCTCCCACTATTATTGTGTGAGGTGCAATGTGTGCTTTGAGCTTTAGTAAGGTTTCTTTTATGAAAGTGGGTGCTCTTGCATTTGGTGCATAAATGTTCAGAACTGAGAGTTCATGTTGGTTGACTTTTCCTTTGATAAATATGAAATTGACCTTCCTTATCCTTTTTGATATCTTTAAGTTGAAAGTCAATTTTAGTCGATATTAGAATGGCTACTCCAACTTGTTTCTTAGGACCATTTGCTTGAAAATTTGTTTTCCAGCCTTTTACTCTAAGGTAGTGTCTCTCCTTGTCACTGAAGTGGGTTTCCTGTATACAGCAAAATGTTGGATCCTGTTTGCGTATCCAGCCTGCTAGCCTATGTCTTTTTATTGGGGAATTGAGTCCATTGACATTAAGAGATATTAAGGAGGGGAGACTGTTGCTTCCTGTTAATTTTGCTAAAAGGGGAGGCATTGTTTTTGTGGCTATCTTCTTTTGGGTTTGTTGGAGGCGGATTACTTTCTTGCTCTTTCTAGGGTATGATTGCTCTCCTTGTATTGGGGCTTTCCTGCTATTATCCTTTGTAATGCTGGGTTTGTGGAAAGATATTGTGTAATTTGGTTTTGTCGTGGAATATCTTGGTTTCTTCATCTATGGTAATTGAGAGTTTTGCTGGATACAGTAGCCTAGGCTGGCATTTGTGTTCTCTTAGGTTCTGTATGACATCTGTCCAGGATCTTCTTGCTTTCATAGTCTCTGGTGAGAAGTCTGGTGTAATTCTGATAGTCTGCCTTTATATGTTACTTGGCCTTTTTTCTCTTACTGCTTTTAAAATTCTTTCTTTGTTTTGTGCATTTTGTGTTTTGTTTATTATGTGACAGGAGGTATTTCTTTTCTGGTCTAGTCTATTTGGTGTTCTGTAGGCTTCTTGTATGATTATGGGCATCTCGTTCCTTAGGTTAGGGAAGTTTTCTTCTATGATTTTGTTGAAGATATTTACTGGCCCTTTAAGTTGTGAATCTTCACTCTCTTCTATACCTATTATCCTTAGGGTTTTGGTCTTCTCATTGTGTCCTTGATTTCCCGGATGTTTTGTGTTAAGAGTTTTTTGCATTTTGTGCTTTTCTTGACAGTTGTGTCAATATTTTCTATGGTATCTTCTGCACTGAGATTCTCTCTTCTATCTCTTGTATTCTGTTGGTGATGCGTGTGTCTGTGACTCCTGATTTCTTTCTTAGGTTTTCTATCTCCAGAGTAGTCTCCCTTTGTGATTTCTTTATTGTTTCTATTTCCAATTTTATGTCCGGGATGGTTTTGTTCAAATCCTTCACCTGTTTGGTTGTGTTCTCTTGTGATTCTTTAAGGGCTTCTACCTGTTTACCTGTGTTCTCCTTGAATTCTTTGAGAGTGTTACTTATGTGCTTCTTAAAGTCCTCCATCATCATTATTAGAAGTGATTTTAGATCTGACTCTTGCTTTCCTGGTGATATGGGGAGTTTAGGACTTAATGTGGGAGAACTAGGTTCTGATGATGTCATGTGCTCTGGGTTGCTGGTCCTTGTATTCTTGTGCTTGCCTTTTGCCATCTGGTTCTCCTTGGTGCTACCTGTGCTGTTGCTGACTGGAACCTGTCTTTCCTATTCTCTTGGTTGTGTCAGAACTGTTTAGGTTGGGTGTTGCTGCTGAGGTTAGCGATTGTGTCCAGACTGGAAGAAACCCGTGCTCTGGGCCAGGAGTGAGTTCCTAGATCCCTGTGGGTCCTGGTTACTCCCTGTTTGGGGCAAGTGTTGCTGCCTCCTTGCTTAACAGGCTGCCCTGGCTAGAGCTCCTGGGAGCCACACTTTCTCTGGGTTCTGTGAGACTGGGTGCAGAGCTGAGGCTTGGGCCCAAACCAGAAGGAACTGGCGCTCCGGGCCAGGAGTGAAATCCCTGGGTCCCGTTGGGTCCCAGTGGTCCCAGTTACTCCCTGTTTGGGGTGGGTGCTGCTGTCTCCCTACCTGAGATACTGCCGGGGTCAGAGCTCCTGGGTGCCCCCACTTCTGCGGGGTTTCCTGAGGTTCACTGCAGAGCAGCCGCCTGGGGTTTTGCTCCTGCCTGGGCCCAGACCGAAAGTCTAGTGTGTCCAGTTTTATGTTGAGGTCTTTGATGCACTTGAATTTGAATGTTTTGCAGTGTGATAGATATGGTTCTATTTGCATTCTTCTGCATGCAGACATCCAATTATAACAGCATCGTTTATTGTATTTTTTCCATTGTATGTTTTCATAAAACATTAAGAGTCCATAGGCACGTAGTTTTATTTCTGGGTCCTCAGTTCTAGTCCACTGATAATCCTGTCTGTTTTGTACCAGTACTATGTGGTTTTTATTACTACTGCTCTAGCTTTAGATCAGGGATGATGATACCTCCAAAAGTTCTATTATTTTACAGGATTCTTTTAACCAGGGTTTTTTTATATGAAGTTGAGTGCTCCTCTTGTAAGGTCTGTAAGGATTCTATTGGAATTTTGATGGGAATTGTATTGAATGTGTAGATTTCTTTTGGTATATTGGCAATTTTTACTATGTTAATCATTGTGATCCATGACTATGGAAGATCTTTCATCTTCTGACATCTTGATTTCATTCCTTAGAGACTTGAAGGTTTTTTTTCATACAGGTTTTTCACTTGCTTTGTTAGAGTTAAACCAAGATAATTTGTATTATTTGTGTGTATTGTAAAGGGTGCTCTTTCCCTAATTTCTTTTCTTGCATTTTTATTATTTGTACAAAGGAGTAATACTGATTATTTTAGATGATTTTTATATACCTACTTTGTTGAAAGGGTTTAACAGCTGTAAGAGTTCTCTCATAGAATTTTTGGAGTCACTTATGCATACTATCATATTTTTGCTAATAATGATACATTGATTTCTTCCATTCTTATTTGTATCCCATTGATGTATTTTAGTTTTCTTATTACTCTTGCTAGAGTTTTAGGTTGTTAACTAGATAAGGAGACAGTTGGTAGCCTTGTCTTGTTCCTGGTATTAATAGAATTAATTTAAGATTCTCTCCATTTAGTTTGATGTTGGCAATAGGCGTTCTGTATATTGCTTTTATTGTTAAGGTATGTATCTTGTATCCAGGTCTTTTAACATGAAGAGGTGTTAGATTTTGTCAAAGGACTTTTCACAATCTAATGAGAGGATTATGTGATATTTTTGTCTTTCAGTTTGTTTATATGGTGGATTATATTGATGAATTTTTCTGTATTGAACCATACCTGCATCCCTATGATGAAGCCTACTGGATCATGTTGGATGATGTTTTTGATGTTCTTGGATTTGGTTTGTGAGTATTTTATTAATAATTTTTAGATGAGTGTTCATAAGGGTCATTCTCTTTATTTGTTGAGTCTTTGTTTAGTTTTTAGGGTAACTGTTGCTTCAGAATGGATTTGGCAATGATCTCTCTGTTCTATGTTGTGGAATAGTTTGAGGAGTTTTGACAATATCTCTTCTCGAAAGACTGGTAGAATTCTGCATTAAAATTATTTAGCCCTGGGCTGTTTGTTTGTTTGTTTGTTGTTTTGTGGGGAGACTTTGAATAACTGCTTATATTTCCTTGGGGTTTATAGGGCAACTTAGATTGTTTATCTGATTTTGATTTAACTTTAGTAAGTGGTTTCTATCTACAAAATCATCCAATTTGCTTAGATTTTCCAATTTTGTGGACAACACACAGCTAGATCAGGGCATCTGGGAATAATTCTGGGACTTGGGAGAGCCTCAAAATGTTTTCATAGACTATCCACCTCCCTTTTTGTATCTGTTGGCACAATAAACTCATTCAGTAAAAATACGCACTGAATGAAACTCTAAAAGTAACTCTCTTCTTTTCCACACCAATTTCAGATGTCTATGACTCCTTAATATTCAAAAGTCATTCTGTATTAGGAAGTCATATATCATGAGCCATACATACTTCTCACATAAAATATTTATGAATAGCTCATTCTAGAGTGTTATATTATGTGATAGACATTTTAATTCAAGAACTGTTGTATAATATAGATATACATTCACTCTCAATTTGATTCTGTCAATACTGGTATAGTCCTCATTGTTCTATAAATACAGTATTTCTGAGTATTTTACACAGAGTTATTCATGAAGCATTTTAGAATTATGTAACTCACATTTGGAATGTGTGCTGGTTTGTATATGGTCAGCTCAGGGAGTAGCATTGTTAGAAGGTGTGGCCCTGTTACAGTAGGTATGTCCCTTTGGATATGGGCTTTAAAACTCTCATCCTAACTTCTTAGAAGTCAGTATTCTGATAGTAGCCTTTTCAGATGAAGATGTAGACCTCTCAGCTCCTCCAACACTATGCCTGCTAGGATGCTGCTATGTTCCCACCTTGATGATAATGGAATGAACCTCTTAACCTGTAAGCAGCACCAATTAAATGTTCTTATAAGGGTTACCTTGGTCATGGTGTCTGTTTACAGCAGTAAAAGACAGAACGTAAATAAATAAAATAACCAATTAAAAAAATCTAGGATGAGCTACAGTGTGAGGCTCTGCCTTAGCAAAAAGAATAAGGATGGTGATTTATTGTTCAAAGAGAACAAAGTCAAATGGTACTATAGTTACACAATGTTATAAATACACACACACTCCTGCCCTGTAGACCTAAAAATGGCTAATGATTAAGATGAATTCTGCTGTTTGTAATTTACTATAATTAAAATTGAAATATTAAAAAATATATAGAATTGAATCTCAGTTTTCATTGGATTTAAGATTGATGTTTGTTAAGACTGTTATATCAGACTTGGCTCTTTTACTCAATATTGTCTGGTAAAGAGGCTACTATTGATGTTGCAGTGTATAACTACTATTGAGTATCTTTTTGACATGGCTTTTTAGAGAGACAAACACTTATCTACCAATTATACTGGATAATTCAGGAAAAAACAAAATTTGGACATTGACTTGTGTTCTTCCTACTTTATAGTAATAAAATATTTATGTGTGATTTGTTTCTTTTCCAAATTCTATGTACATAACTTTTTGAGATTATCAGTCATGTGGCAAAAATACTGAGTAACTAGGCTCAGTCTTCATTCTTTGACAGAAAGAATTTTGTAGATTATCTTAGGACATTTTTATAAGAATAAAGATGTGTTGACCACAATGTAAATGATTATACTACACTTCTTCTAATAACAGCTAAAAAGAAAAACATATATAGTATGGCATAAAATTATTTACTTTGAAAAATAATTTCATTCTTCTTATATTTTCTCATCTAAAATTAATGGCATAAAAGATTATTGAATAGGTCTATTGGTAATTAATGGCTGCTGTGATATGTACAGTCATTTCTCACAAAGGGTATGGTTTCCTAAAGGCTGAGTCCATCATCCAGCTTATTGTCCAAAGCCCACTGATATATTGAAAGCACTAAGTAACCCCAATAAGCACTAAGTCACCACAGTAAGTTTAGGAAAGGAAAAAGAACAAATGAAATTGGAATAGAAAAATGGGGAGATACAAGGTTGGAAGAGAGGAAATGGGAATTGAGCTTGATCAAAATATATTATGTTCATTATGAAATACTCAAAATATAAAATATTTATTTAATATTGTGTTATATTTATTCTCATGCAAGAGGTCAAAACATTCAAAGTAAAATTGTGACTAAATATAAGAACTTATATTAAGAGAATTTCTATCTGAATTTGGGAGAAACAATATACATATCACTATTAGATTGCTTATAGCTTTAGTCCTATTACTTCAATTATCTTTCATATATTTTGCTGCATGCTCACAAGTAAAATAAACCTGTACTCTACCAAACTGAAAAACATAAAAGAAATTGGTAATTTTCTTGATAGCCCTTACGAAAGTCAAATCAAGAACAGATAAATAATTTAAATAAAACTATAACTCCTAGTGATATCAAAGCAGACATTAAAATTCTTGAAAACAACAACAACAACAACAAAAAGCCTAGGATCTGTAGAGGAATTTTAATCTAGGAACATAGCTACTCTGGCAAGGGATCACATCCAAAGACCTATGTCTCTGTGATCTTGGTAGACAACAGACATACCCTTAGTATACACTTTTAATCTCTCTAGTTGAAATATAGACAAACTCTTATTAGACACCATTAATCCCTCTAGCTGGAAAACAGACACACCTTTAGTACACACCTATAATCCTAACTGGTAAATTCTAATTGAGGGACAGATGAAGTGACTAATCAGAGAAAGATTTGACAGGATGAGTCAGAGATAGCATACACCAAACATTTAGGATAACAGACTGGAAACAGAGGCTACTTATGAGCAGTTAAAGGAGAGAGTGGAGGGGAGTTCAGTTGAGGTCAGTGCAGTTCAGTTGAACGCAGTTAAAATCAGTTGAAGGTGTACTGTTCCATTCAGTTCAGTTCTGTTCCAGCAGTAAGTGCAATTCAGTTCAGGAGGTCCAGAGGCGGAGCAGTTCATTTAGAAGCTGGGAGAATCCTATTTGCATCAGTCAGCTTGGAAAGAAGATTAAGCTAGAAAAGCTGAGTTGAGCCAGCCAGCCAGAGTTTAGAAAGAGCTAGAAAAAATGAGTTTATTCAGCAGTAAGCCCCAGAGATGACAATTATGGATTGCAAATAAAGGTTACTTTTAAGGGTTTAGGTGTGTTTAGTGCAGAACTCTTCCAGACTTTCTAAGAAAACTTATTGTCAATATTCCTTCAAAGTATTCTACACAGAAGAACCTAGAGAAACATTACCCAATTAATTTTATGGGGTTGGCCACACTTACCCTGATATTAATCCCTATAAATAATCTACAAAGAAAGAGAATTACAGACCAAATTCCTTCATGAAAACAGATGCAAAAAATACTCAATAAAATATGTGTAAACAGAATACATGAACCCCTTAAAATGATCATGAGGCATTACCAAGTGAGTACGCATCATCCCAGAGATACAGAGATGGTTCAACATAAAAAAAAGTCAATTAAAGAAATCTACCAAATGAAAAAAAATCCATGACCAAAAAAAGCCTATGATCAGGACATTAAATGCTCAAAAGTCTTGAAAAATCCCAACCATTCATGATAAAATTCCTGGAGAAATTAGAGTTATAAAGGTCATACACAAGCACATTATAGGCAATAAAGCACAAGCTGATAACCAGAATTAAATTAAATGTAGAGAAACAACACATTTCCAGGAAAACCAGGAACAGGTCAAGGATGTCTTCTCTATATATATGTATTCATATAGTACTTGAAGTGTTAGCCAGTACAATAAAATAATGGAAGATGATCAAGAGGATCCATATTGGAACTGGAATACCATTATTTCCCATGAAAAGCACTCTACAAATTCAGTAAGATTCCTACCAAATTTTTCAACACAATTTTTTAAAGATGACAATACTCAATTTTAATTTAAAATAAAAATAAAAGGGTAGTACAACAATTCTGAATGATAAAAGAACATCTGGACATATCAAGTACCCTGATTTCAAAATGTACTACAGAGCTATAGTAACAAAAATCACATGGCATTGGCATAAAAAACAGACCTGTTGGTCAACTAAATTGAGTTGAACACCCTGACATGAATCCACATACGTATGGATAACTGTTTTTTATAAAGAAGTCAGATATATACAATGGGAGAAACGAATGCATCTTCAACAAATGGTGCTCACCAAACTGGATGTCTGCATATAGAACAATGGAAATTAATCCATATTCTTCACCTTTCAAAAACCTCAAGTCCAAGTAGATCAAAGACCTTAACATAAAAACAGATATACGAATGTTGACAGAAATGAAAGTGTAAAATAGCCTTGAATGCGTTGGCACAGGAAAAAACTTCCTGAATACCAATAGCAGAGACACTAAGATAAATAATAAATTAATGGGACCTCATGGAACTAAAGGTTTCTGTACGGCAAAGATCACCATCAATTGGACACAGAGGCACTCTATGGAATGGAAAAAAGATTTTTCACCAAGTCCCTATCTGATACCTCTCAGAATGGCTAAGGTCAGTAACAGAAGTGACAGTTCATGTTGAGGAGAATGCAGAGTAAGAAGACCACTCCTCCATTGCAAGTGGGAGTGCACACTTATATAGCCACTATGGAAATCAACAAGGTGTTTTCTCAGAAAATTGGGAACCAGATTACCTCAAAACTGAGTTACACTGCTCTTGGTTATATACCCAGTGCAATACTGTAACAAGGACTTTTACTCAGGTGTGTTTATTGTGTTAATAATAGCTAGAAACTGGAAATCACCTAGATGTCCTTCAACCAAAGAATATATAAAGAAATTGGGATAAATTTACACAATGTAATGTCTCTCAGTTGTTCAAAATGAAATTTGCAGGTAATCGCTGGAATTGGTGTGGAAACTACCTTGAATCTATGAGTGTGACACTAGTGTAGACTTTTAGTAATGCAGAATAATGAATCTGAAATGGCAATCTTTGTAACAATTATGACTTCAAGCAGTGGGACTGGGTTGCATTCAGTTGTTGTCTGAAGGTGTCTAGTGGAGACCCCTAAGCATACCAGGCTAATGCAAAAACATAGAGTTCCTCTCTGAAAACTCACTGTGTGATCCCCACTAGTGAGGACAACATCTATACAGATCATTAGATATAGAGATCTTGGGATGGTGCCTATCTGGAGCCTTCACTTCTGCATGCTATTCTCCTTGATAAGGGAAGGTATTCTGAATGCTACAGAAGAAAAAAAATGAAAGCACAAAAAACTCAAACAACAACGCAGACAAAAAACCCTTGACTTATATCCTCTCTAAAAGATGTGCTAGAACAATGGATTCACAGAACTTGTGAGAGTCGCCAATGAATATCTTGTTTTACCTGAAGCTCTAACATTAGAGGCAGCCCATATTCTATACTGTCTGGATGGCCAGGAAAAGGAGACTGGATAGCTAAGAGACCTATGATAATAACGAACAAGCCTGGCAAAAAATATCAGTGAAATGATTTCTAATAATATTATGTTGTGCTTATAGATTGATGCCTTGTCCAATTTTCAACATAAAGGCATTCACCAACAGCACATGGGGTCAGGTACAGAGATCCACAGCCATATAATATATAGAAAGAGAGTTTAAATTGGAGGTCTCCATCATGTCTCTCCTCTCAGAGTTTAGGGAACCCCATAAAAGATGGAAGAAAGTTTATAGGAGTCAAAGAGCACAGAGGATACCAGGAAAGCATTGCCTGCTGAATCAACTAAGCAGGGCTCATATAGGCTCATGAACTGTAGCACCAAGTGTGATATTATGGATCAGCTTGTATTCATTTTTGGAAGCCTTACAATGTGTGTGGGTGTGTCTCTGACTCTTCTGTCTGCTATTGGAAATCTTCCTCCTACTGGGTTGCCTTCTTTAACCTTGGTAAGAGGGATTTTTGTCTCATTATATCTTGCATTTTCCATATTTGGATGTTGTCTCAAAACAAAATGGGTGTACATCTGAGAGAGGAGAGGTGGTGGTTAGAAGCTAGGAGAATTGTAGGGAGGGGAAACTATAGTCAGGATGTATTGTATGAGAGAAGAATCTATTTTCAATCAACAAAATACTTGGAATATATATTTTCATATATACATTATATTTTCATACCTTTTAGAGATGTTTTGTCATATTTCAATTATAATAACAGCAGCAGTATACTACAATTCATTATTTACATATACTGCAACTCCACTAACTTTCCCATTCAGTAATTCTCATATATATATAGGGTCCATAAAAGTTGACACTAATTTGCCAGAACAGAAAAATATGGGACAAATTTTAGTAATATATTTGGTATAAAAAATTTATAACAAAGTTTATACTAAAAACCATTTCCTGACATAAAAAGCGGATAACCTCTACATTATGGGTATCTATCTCTCCCTCCCTCCCTCCTTCTCTCTCTCTCTCTCTCTCTCTCTCTCTCTCTCTCTCTCTCTCTCTCTCTCTCTCTCTCTCACACACACACACACACACACACACACACACACACACACACTGTGCTGTGAACAAAGTAAAACAAAAGGAAGTTTCTAGAATATATTTATACTAGGCTTGTTTGCTTAAACAGTAAAATAAAAAAGATATTTTGAAAGGAATGGGAACAGGTAATAAATGGTCATTCTGTAATTTATTTTATTAATCCTTAAAATAGCATAGGGATAGGCAGGTGTCAGTTAATGCAAAGACATTAATGACAATGACATATGGTTGCTTAGCTTTTTGTAATATTTTAGTACTAACATAATACATAATAACATGAGTATAAATCAGTCATATGCTAGGTACTAATCTATGCACTCTACATAATCCATTTCATTTGTTATTGATATTATACTTCAAATATCAGAAATTTTGGCTCAAAGAGTTAAATAAATTCTTGAAGGTTACACCAAATTTTCAGAATTAGTAATCAAACCTAAGTGTCTGCCCTCTGAATCTTTACAATATTTTATTATCTACAGTTTACAAACACATAAAATAATGTACAAAAGTTAAGCTGTCTGAAACACTAAGGTCAGCAGTTAATACATGAACTCTGAGAGTCTAGATACAAACAAAAAATGGATCTTAAGAATTGTAGTATGCTAGAAAAAACACAGATTTTACTTTCTAATCACACTAAAATTTATTTCAGTAGTTTACAAATAGAGATTGCTTTTTCCTTCAATTGTACACTTGGCATTTCAGTCCTGGCAAGTGACTGGTATGTGAGCCCATACATGCTACTAAACATTTTGCAGCATAAAGTACAGCTCCACAAGAATGATCAAGTCACAATGGTGAAGAATACTAATGTTTTATTTTTAATATTACTGGTATTGATTATGCATAAACTTAATCATATTTTGAAATACCATTCATCATTTACAAGATAATTTGGACATCTTCTAAAAATACCAAGTGAAGTAAAATCACAGTCAAGAAGTAAAATAATTAAAGTTTGAAAATATGTCTCTAAGTTTTTACTTCATCAATTATACTATGAATTATAACATAAAAATTATGACTTGATCATAGTAAAGTTCTCTTCCTGACAAGTGTAAAGTAGTATGATAGAGAAATAAGAGACAAATGTAGAGAATAAATAAACTAATACTGTTCCATATTTTCAGATACTACAAGTTGATTGAATATGTTCAAACTTGTCATAAGATGAGATCTAGTATTTTTCTCTTAATTTTTCATCCTCAAACATAATCCACTGCCTTTGCTTTCTTTTGTGTGGAAAGAATGATCAAAAGGACCCAAGGTAAGCCAGTAAATTTTTGAATGTGAAGAGTAATCTCTATATTTTAATTATCAAGTTGCCTTATTATTGGGCACTATTCCAGGTTGACCAGTTAGGCTGGTAAAAAGACATATCCACTCAAGAGGTCAATAAACATTAGTGGATGATGGTTATTATGAGAGTCATGATGATATTATGAAAGAACATAGAGAACTTTATATATTAGCATCAATTCAAATGTATCATATTTAAAGACATGGAAAAATTAAACTCACTTAAAAAGGACAGCAGTTTGCAAGTTCACAATTTATTTGGCAGTTATTTATTTATTTATTTAAATTATCTTTCATCTTTTTTCACAGTCCAGTTTTTATCTGCCTCCAGGTCTGCCCTCCTACAGTTCTTCATCCCATTCCACCACCCCCATCTCCAAGAGGATGTCCCCATTCCCTCACACCCCCAGAACCCTGCCAAGACTTCCTATTCCCTGAGGTCTCAAGTCTTTCAAGGTTTAGGTTCATCTTCTCTCACTGAGGTCAGACCAGGCAGCCCTCTGCTGTATATGTGTCTGGGGCCAGGTACCAGTTAGTGTATGCTGCCTGGTTGGTGGCTCAGTGTCTGAGATATCTCTGGGGTACAGGTTAGTTGAGACTGCTGGTCTTCCTAGGGAGTCACCCTCCTCCTCAACTGTTTCCAGCCTTTCCCTAATCCAACCACAGGGGTTCCCAACTTCAGTTCATTGGTTGGGTATAAGTATCTATTTCTGTCTCAGTCAGTTGCTTTCGGGACCTCTCAGAGGGCAGCCATGCTAAGCTCATGTCTGTCATCACACAATAGCATCATTAATGGTGTCAGGCCTTGGAGTGCCCCCCACCCTTGAGATGGATCCCAATTTGGGCTGGTCATTGGACCATCTTTCCCTCAGTCTCTTCTCCATTTTTCTCCCTGCAGTTCTTTCTTACAGGAATACTTCTGGGTTAGAGTTTTTGACTGTGGGAGGGCAATCCCATCCCTCCACTTGATGTCCTGTGGAAATGGACTCTACAAGTTCTCTCTCCCCACTGTTGGACATTTTATCTAAGGTCTCTCCCTGTGAGTCCAGATTTTCTCTCACCTCCCAGGTGTCTGGTCACTATAGAGGGTCCCCTCACTTCATGAGGTTGTATATTTCCATTCATTCTGCTAGCCTTCAAGGCTTCACTCCTGAATACCCAATACACCCTCTCCCAATACATGATCACGTTCCCCTTTTCCCCTTCCCCTTCCCCTCCCCTTTCCCACCCAGATTCCTCCCTTTCTTTGCCCCTAGTGATTGCTTTCTTCTTCATCCCAAGTGGGATTAAGCATCTTTACTTGGGCCATTTGGCTTGGTAACCTTCTTGAGTTCTATGGATTATATCCTGGATATTCTGTACTTGTTTGGCTAATATCTACTTATTAGTGAATGCATACCATGCAAGTCCTTTTGGGTCTGAGATAACTCATCCAGGATGATATATTTGAGTTCTATCCATTTGCCTGTGAATTTCTTGAACTCATTGTTTTTAATAGTTGAATAGTATGCCATTGTATATATGTTCCACATTTTCTATATCCATTCTTCTATTGAGGGACATCTGTGTTGTTCCCAGCTTCTGTATATTATAAATAAGGCTGCTATAAACATAATGGAGCAACTGTCCTTCTTATTTGTTGAAAATCTTTTGGGTATATGACCAATAGTTGAATAGCTGGGTGGAAAATATTAAAAAGGTGACACCACTTTACATGCTATACCCAGCTTCTCTCTGCCCAAGGTCTAGCTGCCTCTAGGCTAACCTCTGTGTAGCAGTCTTCCCAGCTCTAGTTCACCTGCCTCAGAGCCACCTGCCTGTACTTTCTCAGGCATCCACTCCTTGATATCAGTGGTCCCAAGTTCCAGTAACCCAGTAAATAAAAACCCTAGAAGCTTATAATTAGTCAGATTTCTATATCAATAAATACTCATTTCACAATAATTTCGGGGGCCAATTGATAATGATACAAGCTGCCCAGATAGACTGAGCAAGTTATCCAAATTATTCTATCTCCATATGATATTATAGATACCTGTGGCTATTTCAAGCTACTTGGGATCTGAATAGTACTGTTCTTCCTCCATCTTGTTTCTCTACTTCTTTTCCTTTGTCACTCCCTGTCTCTGCAACTCTTAGCTCTGCCTCCCTTTCCCCTGTCCAATTACAGGCTTCTTGTATTAATATTTAAAGTGATTGGATAGGGAAAATTCTGCTAGAGCTGGGTCTTCAGGTAGAACTATTTCCAATTTTCTCAGGAACAGCCAGATTGATTTTCAAAATGGTTTTCCTGATATAAACAGATTCTTTATTGTACACGTCCAAACTCGGATTGCAACCTTCCCTGCTCTGCAGGTTAGGAATGAGATGCTTGCATCTAGGGCTTTGGGGTATATATGAGAGATGTATGAGCTGCGGCTTTTGAGCCTTTGTGTTACATGACTGGGTAAAAGTCAAAGGAATGCTATCCTTCTGAGCCGATAGTTTGTTCAGAGAGCAAGGCAGGACCATACAGCCAGAAAAGGACCTTTATGACCTAGGAAGAAATAACTTATTCCCTTATCAGAGGCTAGTGTATTTTTACAAGCCAGCCACATTAGTCTGGGAATATTTGGTTGCCTCTTTCCCAAAGCTCAAGTGTCAGGGCCTTATCACTTCAAGGGTGCTAATTTTCTGGTTCCTTCAAAGGCAGGAGACATCTGCACTAGAGAAGGAGTGCAGACTATTTAGCTCAGCACAAGGACTAGGGAGTGTGAGTCCTGGTGCCAAGGATTAATGCAGAGTCAAGGGCAGGTTACCTTGTGTTTCTTCAGTACCTGTCTAGAAAATCATCCACATCATCTAGATTTTCCCTTTTTATTGAGTATAGGCTTTTGGAATAGAATCTGATGGGTTTATTTGTTTTTTTTGTTTTTTAAATTTCCTCAGTTTGTCTTGTTATGTTTCCCTTCTCATTTCTAATTTTGTTAATTTGAATGCTTTCACATTGAACTTTAGTTTGTTTGGCTAGGGATTTATCTATACTGCTGATTTTCTCAAAGAACAAGTTTTTGGTTTTGTTGATTCTTTGTATCATTCTCTTTGTTACTACTTAGTTGATTTTGGCCCTGAGTTTTATTATTTCCTACCTTCTACTCCTCTTGGGTCTGTTTGTTCCTTCTATTCTTGGGCTTTCAGATGTGCTGTTAAATTGCTATTGTAAGATCTCTCCAGTTTCTTTAAGAGGTCACTTAGTGCTATGAATTTTCCTTTCAGCACTGATTTCATTGTGTCCCATAAGTTTGGGTATGTTGTGTCATCATTTTCATTGAATTCCAGGAAGTCTTTAGTTTCTTTCTTTATTTCTTCCCTGATCAAGTTATCATTGAGTAAAGAGTTGTTTTGTTTCCATGGGTATGTGGGTTATCTGTTGTTTTTCTTGTTACTGAATACTAGCCTTAGTCTTTGGTGATCTGATAGGATGCATTGGATTATTTCAGTCATCTTGTATCTGTTAAGGCTTGTTTTGTGACCAATTACATGGTCGATTTTGGAGAAGGTAACATGAGATTCTGAGAAGGCATATTCTTTTGTTTTAGGGTGAAATGATACATATATATCTGTTAAATCCAATTGGCTCATATTCTCTCTTAGTTTCATTGTGTCTTTGTTTAGTTTTTGTTTCAAAGACCTGTCCATTGGTGAGAATAAAGTGTTGAGGTCGTCCACTACTTAGTATGTTAATTTAAATGTATGTTTTGAGCCGGGCAGTGGTGGCGCATGCCTTTAATCCCAGCACTTCGGAGGCAGAGGCAGGAAGATTTCTGAGTTAGAGGCCAGCCTGGTCTACAGAGTGAGTTCCAGGACAGCCAGGGCTACAACAGAGAAACCCTGTCTTGAAAAAAAAAAAAACAAAAAACAAAAACAAAAATAAAACAAATGTGTGTTTTGAGCTTTAGTAAAGTTTCTTTTATAAATGTATGTGTCCTTACATTTAGGGCATAGATGATCAGAATTGAGACTTTCTCTTGATGGTTTTTTCCTTTGATGAACTTAAAGTGCCCTTCATCATCTCACCTGATAACTTTTGGTTCAAACTCTATTCTATTGGATATTAAGATAGCAACTCCAGTTTGTTTCTTGGGATCATTTGCTTGGAAGACTTTTTTCCAGCCTTTAACTCTGAGGTAGTGTCTGTCTTTTTCATTGAGGTGTATTTTTTGTATGCAGCAAAATGCTGGATTCTGCTTCTATATCGTCTGTTAGCCTATGTCTTTTTACTGGGGAATTGAGCCTTTTGATATTGAGAGACAGTGAAGACAGGTAATTGTTAGTTCCTGTTATGTTTGCTGTTGTAAGTGGCACTATATTTATGTGATTTTCTCCTTTTGGTGTTGTTGTAAGATGATTAATTGCTTGCTTTTTCATTGGTCTAGATATCTTCCATGTGTTTGAGTTTTTCTTCTATAATCCTCTGTAGGGCTAGATTGGTAGGTAAAATATTTTTTTTTTTAATGTATTATTTTGGTTTCTATCTATGATTATTGAGATTTGGAAGGTTATAGTAACCTGAATCAGTATTTGTGTTCTCTTAGGGTAAGACCTCTGTAAAGACTCTTCTGGCATTTATGGTCTCTGTTCAGAAGTCTGGTGTAATTCTGATAGATCTGCCTTTATATATTACTTTCCCTTATTCCCTTACAACTTTTAATATTGTTTCTTTCTTCTTTGCATTTGGTGTTTTGATTATTATATGATGAGAGAAATTTCCTTTCTGGTCAAATCTATTTGGTGTTCTATAGGCTTCTTGTACATTTATGGCCATTTCTTTCCTTAGGTTGGGGAAGTTTTCTTCTGTGATTTTATTGAACATGTTTTCAGGTCCTTTGAGCTAGAAATATTCATTCTCTTCTATTTCTATTACTTTTAGGTTTGGTATTTTCATTATATCCTGGGTTTCCTGGATGTTTTGGTTTAGGAGGTTTTTCTGTTTTGAATTTTTTAAACAGTTGTGTCAATATCTCTTAAGGTATCTTCTATGCCTGAGATTCTCTCTTCTATCTTGTATTCAGTTGCTGATGCTTGCATCTTTAGTTCCTGTTGTCTTTCCTACATTTTCCATTTCCAGGGTTGCCTTCACTGTTTTAGTTTCTGTTTCTACTTCCATTTTTAGGTCTTGGTCTGCTTTGTTCAATTCCTTCACCTGTTTAACTGTGTTTTCTTGTATTTTTAAAAGGATTTATTTGTTTTGTGCTTCTACCTGTTTACCTGTGTTTTCCTGTACTTCTTACAGTTTGTTATTTGCATCTCCTTAAAGGACTCTATTATCTACATGAGATAGGATTTAATGTCTGAATACTGGTTTTCATGTGTTTTGGTTATTCAAGGCATGCTGTGGTGGGAGATCTTGGTTCTGATGATGCCAATGTATATTGGCTTCTGTTGGTTATGGTCTTGTGCTTCTCTCTTTCTCTCTCACCATCTGGTTATCACTGTTGTTAACTGGTCTCACTACCTCTGTCTGGAGCCTACCTCCTATGTGCCTGTGTTGCTGCAGGTTTCCTGGGAGGCCTGTGAGACTGTGTGTGGCTGAACTCATGACAGGCCTTCAGACTGTGGGGTCTTCAGAGGAGAAGTAAAGCTGATAATCTGCCCAGGCAGAAGGCACAGTTTCCTGGGGGACAAGCTGCCTCTGGGTTGGTTGAGTGGGTGAAGTTCCAGAGCCCAGGGTCTGCTTCGGGCCTCAGGTTCATGCAGGAAGGAACATGTGCCTCAGGCTGGGCAGGGGTTTCAGTGTTCCTAGGTTCCTGGGAGGTCCTAATTGGGCCAGGTATTAGGGCGGGAGCTGGGGTCTCATCTGTGTTCCTGGATCTGTCAGAAGTCCTGGAGAACAATCTCTCTCTGGGTATGAATGGGTTATGGAGGGCAAAGCATAGGCTATGTTCCCAGGGGCAGGTAAAATCTGGAAGGAACAAGCCCTCAGTTTTTGATAGCTGTTATTTTATTTTCAAAGGGTTTTCAAAAGCATTCCTCAAACACCAGCTCCTGGGAAGAAATTTTAAGAGGATCATTGCATGTTTGAGATGAGTGTTTACTAAATGTGGAGTTCTAGCTTGAGGTATGTAATTAGACCTTGTCTGAAGGCAAGTATAGCTGAGTAGAAAACATAGATCTTACTATAACTGATATTAAGTTTTATTATTATAGCTTTAATTTAACACAGTCTTATGACTAATAATTTGTCATAAAATAAATTCAATTGTTGATATTTTGTTATTATTTTCCACTTATTATTTTGTGTGTAAGATTATGTATGTGTATAGCACAAGTCATGGTGTTTGTGTGGATATTAGAGGACAAGTTGTGGGAGTCTAGTCTCTCTACCTTGTGTGTTCTCTATATCAAACTCAGGTCAACTAGTTTGTTGATAATCACCTTTATCTTCTGAAATATCTAAAAATGAGTAATTGCTAGAATGAAATTCTTTAGATGGGCATTGTTAAACTTCCTTATAGATAACTTGCATGAAAAAAAAATACAGAATCTAGCATTTGTCAGACTTTTAGAAAGCACTAAATATGTATAATTTTTAAATCCATATTTAATCTATTATATCTATTTTTAACCATGTTGATCTTTTGTAATGCATAACATTTAGAAGCTTATTGGCGATTTGTTTAATTGTGTTTATCCAAAATTCATTTTCAGTATATTGAAGAGGGAAGAAAAAATATCATGTATTAGTAAGATTCAAACCATTAGAGGATAACTAAATAGGTTATTGACTATACTAAATACATTTTAGCAATTCCACAAAGATACGTTGAGGCTTAAATTAGGACTGTAGTTATAGAAATGGCACAACAAATCTTTTGAGAGATGCTTTAGAAGTAGATGTGAAATTTTTAATGCTATCAATGTTTTTTAGCTAGGTGACCTGTTTCATTATAAGTAATTGAAATTGTATGAAGATGTTTTAGAAAAATAAAGATGAGCATTGTTGTTTATATATAAAGTACTGATGTATAAAGTATGAGAAAATAATTTAGCATGCAGTTACATTTCTCTTTTCCTGTTTATTAATGAAACAATAATACCACAAACTGAAAGTAAAATCAAAAATAAAATAAAATTCACAAGTTTAAATATATTGTCAGGAGGCTGGTGATTTTCAAATAATGATAAGAAACTGCTGATGAAAATATAGAGAAACAAGGCTTTCTATGCAAGAATGATGGATAGATAAATTAATGAGAGCTTTTAAAATAACAAACTAACACTATGTATTAAAATTCTTTTGCATACCTTAATCCAAACAGTTTTACTTCTTGGGTTATATTTCATAGAGTAATATGTACATGTTCCAAATATCTACCAAAATTAATTGCTGAGGTATTTTAATTTATTTCAAAATATAAAAATAACAAAATAAGGGTATTTTTCAGTGAGTAAACTACTATACTGGCATGAGAACTGAAGGTTAGATTATTATTACTCATTACATTTACACAATGGAGTACTACTCAGCTATTAAAAATAATGAGCTCATGAAATTCTTAGGCAAATGGATGGAGCTAGAAAATATCATCCTGAGTGAGATGACCCAATCACAAAAGAACACACATGGTATGCACTCACTGATAAGCGGATATTAGCCCCAAAACACACAATACCTAAGATGCAACGCATAAACTTCATGAAACTCAAGAAGAAGGAGGAAGACCAAAGTGAGGGTGCTTTTGTCCTTTTTAGAATGAGTATCAAAAGATTCAACCAGAGCTCCCAGGATCTAAACCTCCAGCCTGAGAACAGACAGGGGCAAGCTGTCCTCTGAGAGGCTCTAACCAGCAGCTGACTCAGACAGATACAGACATCCAGAGCCAAACAGTGGATGGAGCTTGAGGACTCTTATAGAAGAATAGGCGGAAGGATTGTGGGCCCTAAGGAGATAGGAACTGCACAGGAAGATCAACAGAGTAAACCAACCTGAACCCTTGGAGCTCTCAGAGACTGAATCACCAACCGTGGAGCATACCTAGTCTACACAGATCTACCTCCATGGGCTGGACCTAGGCCTCCCTGCACATATGTTGTAAATGTGCAGCTTGGTTTTCATGTAGGTCTCAAACATCTGGAGTGGGGGCTATCCCAAAACATGCAGCCTGTATATGGAGTATGGTCTTCTAGCTGGGTGCCTCATCTGGCCTAAATGGGAGAGGAAGCACCTAGCCTCTCAGAGACTTAAAGTGGCAGGGTGGGGGATACAGGAGGAGGGAGTACTCAGAAAACAAGAGATGGGGAAGGATTGTGGGAGGGGGTGACTGGGACAGGTTATAAAGTGAATAAGCAAAAAATAAATAAATAAATAAATAAATAAAATAAAATAAAAAAAGGAAAAAAAAAAAAACTAAAAGGAATCATCAGCTATAATCCTAGTGCAGGGTGATGAGGACAGGAGAATACCAGGGCCTCACTGGCCCATCTGTTTAGTTAAACTAGACATTTTCAGGTTCATTGAAGAGACCCTGTCTAAAAAAGTGGGGAGGATAGAAGAACAAAATACAACATCAACCACAGGCTACAAAGTTTGCATAATTAGGCACAGAAAACCTAACACATTTGTGCACCCACACAACACTGAAATACACTATACTAAAACCAAGTGGGATATGTTGGCAGGGAAACTATTAAATTTATAATGGAACATGTAAGTTATATATCAAGCAGGTTTTAAAGTTCTTTTGTGATATGTTGTTAGATTAAAAAAAAATCAAGTCATGGGGAAATTATCTTATTGATATGGGTATACATACATGAGTTTGTGTGCATTGATGTTCACAGATGGACAAAACACACTGCTTTATGGAAGAAACATTCATGTCCTTAAATTTAATATGCCATTATTTTCTGGTTAATTAAAGCAACTTTGTTTAAAATAAATCTCCCTTGCACCTGAATATTTTCCAGAAGAAATCTGTTTTCTGCAGACAGATAAATCCTAAATTTGGTTGATTGCACATTTGAGTTGGAAGCAGTTATTCTTTGTTGTTTTGCTAAGAATGAGAGAAGTCTTGGGTATAGTGTAGCATAATGAGAATTTAGCAGAGTGGTAAACAATAATGGTCAAAGGAGGTAAATGACAGAGATAAAGCCATAAAATATATGCAGACAATATTTTCTATAAAAAGAAGAAAGATTATGTTATTTACCAGATTAGGAAAAGATAAAATTGTAATAAGTGACCACAAATATTCCTTGTATTATATACTAAAATATAACTAAAGTAAGCTTAAAATTCTAACATGTTCATGGTAGAAGATATAAGTATTTTTACTAAATTAAGAAAAGATTATAGATCTTTTAAAATTATTTGATAAATTTATTGAGGGTCCCACAGTCATTAAACATAAATTCTAGATCTAGAAACAAAAACAAATCAGAAACAACTGATTTAGTCTTATACCTGTCTCTTCCTCTATTATTTGCATTGTGTTCTTTCTGTAAACTTTAAACTAAACAACCAAACACCAACATAAAACAAAACAACAACAAAAAATTTCCAAAACAAAATGAACAAATGAACAGCAAAAACTCTCACTTTGTTAGACAGTTGTTTCCTGTGTTTTGTTACAATATGATAATGGCTAATACACTTCCAATTTTATAAGTTTACCACACTAATTTTTATTATCAGGTCCTTTTGACTCTTTTTATGACTTTTGTATAGCATATATAATATTTCTGTGGTATATAGAACGTTGAATAGTTTCAAAGTATATTTCAAATACTTCATTCCCTACTTCTTTTATAGCATTAAGAAAAAACTATCAGTTTTTAAGAAAAAAAAAAAAAAAACTATCAGTGAGGGCCTTGTTCCTGAAAAATTTATCTATAATCTATATGATAACAAATCATCATCATTATTTATTGAAAACATATAGTTAGATAACATATATTTAAATAAAATATATTATATTTTAAATATCTTTTATTGTAACAATTATCCATGAGCTCTCAAACTTCTTGTTTTTGAACTTGAAAAGACATTTTATCATTTAATCTGTAGTATTTATAGGTTGCACACTGAGAAAAAAAGAAACAGTGAGAGAAGGCATATTTATCCACTATTTTTGAATTTCCCTAAATCAGAACCAGTAAGAATAATAAAATGAGATACAATATCATGAAGTATTTGATAGCTGAAGCTTTTTTTGCTTAATTTCTTATTACATGTTATTAATTCTATAATGGAGATTCAAAATTCATCATCACATATGTAATCTTATTAGTCAAAGACTAAAATTTCATGTACAATTAACATTAGAATTTGATAATGAATTTTTAAATATGAACATTTGACAATACACCCAAATTATAAAAACCCATTTTGAGATCTCTGGTCTGTATCAATCTTTGTGGGTACAGAATGAAACTATACAAGAAAGAAATCACTAGAAAATAATGCAGCTAATATTATCTGTAGTTTACACTGGGCTACATCTAGTATTTATTTCCATAATTTATAAATCAATGAATGAAATCTCAGAAATGCCTCTGCCCATTAGTTGTAGACTGAACGTTGACATTTTTCAACTAAAAAAATCTTAGAAAAATTCCCCCTACCACCAAAAAAGATGTTCAAACTTTATCCAGATATATTAACTGAATCCTAAAAGTTCTAAGAATATTTCTAGTATGATAAACCTTTCATTATTCATGAAGACAAAATTACAATGTCTGTTTTCCAATTGGACATTGTAAGAAATGAAAGGAATGAAAAATAGGATTTCATGAATAAAAAGCAAATCACTTAAAGTGATCAATGCTGACATATATTAGAACAGTGAAAAAAGGTAAAAAAAACTTTTAAAATTTATTTTTCAAGCTTCAGATGTTATGTAAAAAAATAGGAGTTAAAATTGCAAACTGAACTGTTTAATAAGAAGAATACACTATTGAGAGATAAGAATACATTGAAATGGACAAAGGTAAATTGAACATTGACAAAAATATTGAGTTTAGGTCATTGCAATGGAAACTATCAAGAATTAAGCAGCAACAAGGATTTAAAAATAGACAGTAAATGGTAGAATAAATTCAAGATGACCTCTACTTTTTAATTGGAATTGTTGCAGTAGAAGAAAATGATAATGAGAAAGAAAAAACATTTAATAATGTGTAGATTTTGCTAGTTTTATGACAACTTAAATCTATAAGTGAAAAACACTTCAAGAATTATGAATAAGAAACATGAACAAAAAGTCAGAGGATACATAATCAAAGCATATAAAAGGAAGAAGCAAAAGAAAATGTTCAAAGCAGCTAATCAGAAAAGTTTTAAAAAGAGTACAATGACATTCTCTACTCTCACTTACGCAACCCTGTCTTTTGAATATTGTCATTTAAATAAATGACCATGTGTACATGCCCTTGGTATCTACAAACAACTATGCACTGCACTACCAACTACAGCTAATGCATTTGAAATTGTAACATAACAATTATATCTCAAAAAAAAAAAAAAAACAAAAAACAAAAAACCAATTATATCTCAGCTTTGTGTTATTGGGATATCAAATACTTGAATTGAACATATAAAAAACTTGCCAATTTTCTTTACTTTTTACTGCTAATATTTTCCCCATATAAACAAGGAATTCAGAGCTAGATGTGCTCAGAAAGTTATTTTAACAAATGAATTCAGATGATTGGAAGTATATGAGTAACACTATAACACATAATCATTTATTCTAAGTTTTAGGACTATAAGCTTAAAATTTTATAAATAGTAAATTTTTGAATACATAAAATCTCCAATAGAGAAATTATTTAGGAGAATTTCTGCCAGGAATTCCCATTTAAATAGATTAAGATTTGAACAGTATGAAAATCTCAACCACTATAGACTTTTCAGCATTTCTCCAAAGATTCATCAATAATTACTTATTGAAGAATCAATTGTATTACTTCATTGTTATTAATTTCACTTTAACTATATAATTCCCCATAATTTTTCATTGTTATTCATAGTATATATCCTTACTATCACTCATAAGATTGTTAGTTTACATTATTTCTGTATAACATACAATTTCCATTTAAGAGACTTAAAATTGTCATTGTTCTATTCAAATTTAGAAAAGTAGATAATACAATCAATGTCTTAGTTAGGGTTATTATTGCTATGATAAAACAACATGACCAAATACAAGTTGGAGAAGAAAGTGTTTATTCCACTCACACTTATATATTGTAGT
Organism: Mastomys natalensis; assembly: GCA_021653895.1. NCBI lineage: Eukaryota > Metazoa > Chordata > Mammalia > Rodentia > Muridae > Mastomys > Mastomys natalensis. The sequence continues at coordinate 220,831 of JAJTUV010003006.1, forward strand.
CTATCACTGAAAGAAGTCAGGATAGGAACTCAATCAAGGTTGGAATCTGGAAGCAGAAGGTGATAACAAGGCCAATGCTTGTTACTGGCTTGCTCCTCATGGGTTGCTCAGCCTGCTTTCTTATAAAAACCAAGACCCTCAGACCAGGAATAGACCCACTCACAATGGGCTGGGCCCTTCCCTATCAATCACTAATTAAGAATATGTTCTGCATCCTGATCTCATGGAGGCATTATCTCAGTTAAGGCTTCTCAATTTCAGATCACTCTAGCTTGTATCAAGTTGATATAAAACTAGGCAGCACAACCAAAGACAAACATTAAAGAATGTTTTATAAAAATAAATGTTTCAGAAATGCATGTGAAATTGTTCAGTCATATATAGACTTCAAAACATGCAATAAAGCAACAATGATATAATACTTCTTAGTAAACAGAAACTAAAGTTTGACTATACAAGTGTTTTATTTGACATGGGATGAGGTTTTTACCCAAAAGACACATTATAAATTTAAAATAAGTACAATTATAGAGCCGTTGCTTACCCACAAGGGTATAAATCAAAGTACTGTAACCTTTGTTTACATGCCATAATGATCATTGTTAGGTTTAATAGGAGTCATATCTGGATAAAACTGTGGGTTACCTCCTTCCTTTAGAATCTTTCATGTTTCCTTCTGATACCATGAACTCTAATTCTCAGATAAGGTGCATTCATGTCATTGCAGTTCACTGTCCTCTGTGTCCTGTGCTTGAAGTGTATGGTGCCTTGAGCAATATGATCAATTTCACATTGTATATTATTATTATATATTAAGTATATATATATATATGTATATCAGTTGAAGGACATTAATTCATATCCATTTCCTAGTGTTTTAGTCACTGTTCTATTGCAATCAAGTGACAACATAACTAATGCAACACTTACAGAAAAACATTTAGTTTTTAGTAACTTGTTTACAATTTCAGAGGGTTAGTACATTGCAATCATACTAGAAAGGATACAGCAATGGCTGATCTTTATATCTTGACATATAGGCAGCTGGTAAAGAAAATCTACTGAGCCTGTTATGGGCTTTTTATAATACTTCCAGTGGCATGCCTTTTCTAACAAGGCCACACCTCCTAATCAACATGAACCTATGGGAACCATTCTCAATCAAGACTCAACATATCACTAACTGCCACATCCTGCCCCAGGTTTAGAGCAATGCCATAAAGCAAAATGCATCTACCTTATTTTTAAAAGCCCAGAAATTTGTCAGTCTCAACACTGTTTAAAAGACCAAAGTCCAATGTGACTTCTGAGACTCAAGGTGATCTCTTAACTCTTAACTCCACTTAAAGATAAAGCAAAAAGCAAATCACATCAAATCACATACTTCCAACATGCAGTGTTATGGAATACATATTACCATTTGAAAAGAGACAAAAGGGAGTATAGAGAAGAAATACTGGACCAAGTCAAGTACAAAGGTAAGCAGGACAAATCCTTTTTCTCCTTTCATCTTGTCAATGAACTCTAGAAATTCAAATACATCCTGAGTTATTGACTGCAACTCATTTCTCCATCTTTGGCCAGTCTTAAGCTCTCATTGGCATGTATTCCATGGCTCTGGCATCTCTATGTTTTGGGAGGTCTCCAATGCAATTCAGGTTTTACTTTCACCACTTTATGCAATAATTTATCTAGGCCTGAATGTAGGGACTAATCTGCAAAATCTGGGGCTTTAGCTGCCCATGGCAGAAAATTTCATAACTCTTCATGTAGACTTCTGGATTTCAAATCTATAACAACCTGGCTGAAACTTCCAACTTTTTCTGCTTTGGGGGCTGGGAACTTGCCTTTTATTGACTCAAATTTGCATAAACCTTCCATTGTTGTTGGTCCCCTTTGCTATTTAAGATTTTCTTTAATTCCTTTTCAGAAGTCAGAAGCTTACCTGGGTTGGATCCTACCCCGAGGGCACCACTCCCTTTATTCGTGTTTGAATCTGCTTTTTCTTTCAACTTTTTATCTGTTTGAGCACTGGCTTGGCTCCAAAGTACATTTTCTAGTGCTCCTTTTTACTTCAAACTGCATTTTGTATTTCTTTTTGTCCAGTTTGATATTTTTCATCATAGATCTGCAAGAGTAATTACTAGTAACCTTGTAACAGTGAATACTAGGATGTCTTGAAATCTCCTCTGCAGTGCCATCAATCTAAAATTCTACAATTTACCCTCATGCACATTTTTTAGGACAAAAGTAAAAGGAGCCACCTTCTTTTCTAGAATATCACACAAATTGCCTCTAGGCCACTTACTTATATTCTTCCCTTCCCAGTCATCTTGACATGTACCTATATTGTTCTCAGCATTACTGTCTTCCCAGCTCCCACCAGAATGAATCATTAAATGCCTTTTAAAGCATTCAACATCTACTATAATCCAAAAATCTTAAATTCTCCATAGTCCTCCAAACAATATGTTCCGACTTGTCACACCAATAACCAAGTCCCTGATACCAATTTCTGTATTAGTCATTGTTCTATTGCTGTGAAGATACACTATGACCAAGTAAACTCTTATTTTAAAAAGCACTTAATTGAGAGCTAATATACAATTTCTGAGGGTTTGTCCATTATCTTGGCAGGAAGCAGAAAGTCACAGTATTAGAGCATGAGCTGAGAGCTTTACATCTTGATCCAAGGAAGCAAGAAAATAGAGAAATAATGGGGGCCTCTCACAGGGTTTTGTAACATCAAAACCCACCTTTCCCAAGAAGTTCACACATCTTAGTTCAAACATGAGTATACTGAGATTACTCTCATTCTAACTGACATACTAGCTATTATGAATAGAGAGGCAATGAATACAGCTGAGCAAATATCTGTGGAGTAAGATACAGAGGCCTTTGAACAAGGAATTGCTTCCCTGGGTCATAGTGTAGATTTACGTTTAGATTATTGAGAATTCTCCACAATGATTTCCCTTGTGACTGAACCAGTTGTCAATTCAACTAACACTGAATGAGATTCACCTTTTTTCACACCCTTACCAGCATTTGTTGTTAATCGTTTTCTTGATATTTTTGAATTCTTTATATGCCTAGGGCCATTCACAGCACCAGTTCTTTCTGGAAGGCAATGATAGGTGGTTAGAGGGTGCAAAGAGAGCAAAAGTTGCTTATTCTTGGTAATATTTACCTTTCTTAACTCTTCTCTATTCTGTGACCAGAAGTCTCTGACTTAGGGAGAGTAACACCTGCTGTTTAACAGCAGGGGATTAAGTAAAAGAATTAGCTTATTCTGGCTCTTTGTTCTTTCCCGGGCAAGTCCCTCACTGATCAGGCAAGAGGCTCAGTTTCATTAACTCTGTGTGAGCAAGAGATAGAGGAAAAGAAAGTCACAAACTCAGAAAGAAAACCTCATTTACTCTGGATGAATCAGAAAAAGAGGTTCCGTTCATTTTTCATACATACATTCATACATACATAAATACATACATACATACATACATACATATTGTTGGATGGAGTAAAAGCTCCATAGAGAAAGCTCCAACAATTTCATAGATACACATATTTAATATGTGATAGAACAAAACTCAAAAAGCAAACTCCAACTACCTATTTTATTCATGCACACAGGGAGAAAACACACATTCTGTATGAGGCTGAAGAAAGCCACACCCACATACAGAGACACACACAAACTGAATTAAGCAGGGCTAAATCGAATCTTTATTATCATTCTTAGTATCTATACTTTCAAAGGAAAATGGATCACATTTTATTACTTCTTTTATTTATTTGTATCTCAAATTTTGTCCCCTCCCAGTCCTCCCTCACTGAGTTCTTCCCTCAACTCCCCCCTCTTCTTCAGCTCTGAGAGATTGCCTCCCCCTTCATCCTCCATCCCTGAATCATCATGTCTCTGCAGGATTAGGTACATCCTCACTCACTGAGGCCATATAACATAGTCCATTGTTACATATGTGCCAGGGGCCATGGACCAGCCCACATATGCTCTTTAGTTGTTGGCTTAGTCTCTGAGAGCTTCTGGGTGTCTAAGTTAGTTAATACTGTTGCTTTTCCTATTGGGTTGCCATTCTTCTCAGTTCCTGCAATCTTCTTAACTCTTTGATAGTGATCCCTGACCTCAGACCAATGTTTGGCTGTATATATCTACTTATGTCTCAGTTGCCTGTTGATAGAGTCACTCAGCGGACAGACATGCTCACCCACATTGAGTCCTGAAAGTCTTCCACATGCCAGATCTCTTGAACTTTCTAGAGTTTCACTTTACCCCCACCCATACCCCCACACACCCCACCCCCAGCAGATGCATATTTCCATTGAATCTCTTAGCCCTATGACCTTCTCTCATGTTTGCCCCCATACCTGACCCCTGTCTCCCTCCACACTTGATCCTATGCCCCTTTTTCCCTTCCCCTTCCCCCTCCCCTATCCCACCCACATCTCTCTGTTTTTCTGCCTTCTGTGATGATTATTTCAGTATCTACGTAAAATTGTAGCATCCTCACTTGGGCCTTCCTTCTTGTTTAACTTAAGAGACTGTGGAGTGTATATCATGGGTATTCTGTTCTTTTTGACTAGTAACTTCTTATCAGTGTGTACATATCATGCATGTCCCTTGGGTCTGGGTAACGCCACTCAGATGGTATTTTCTATTTTCATCTATTTCCCTAAAAATTCCATGATGTCCTTGTTTTTAATAGTTGAATAGTATTCCATTGTATAAATGAACCATAACTTTTGTATTCATTCTTCAGTGGAGGGCATCTGGATTGTTCCGTTTCTGGCTATTATGAATAAGGCTGCCAAGAAAATAGTGGACCACTATGTCCTTGTGATATTATGGAGCATCTTTTGGGTATATGCCCTGGAACAATATAGCTAGTGCTTCAGGTATAACTATTTCTAATTTTCTGAGGAACCAATAGATTGATTTTCAGAGTGGTAGTACCAGTTTGCAATCAGATCAGCAAAGGAGGAGTAGTTCTCCTTTCTCTACATCCTACACAACATATGATGTGGTTTGAGTTTTTGATCTTAACCATTCTGATTAGTATAAGGTAGGATCATTTTTATCTGCATTTCCTTGGTTACTAAGAATGTTGAACATTTCTTTAAGTGCTTTTCTGCCATTCAAGATTCCTCTGTTAAAAATTTTATTATCTTTAATCTGTTTTTTTGTTTTTTTTGTGTGTGTGTTTTTTTTTTTTTTTTTTTTTTTTTTTTTTGTAGTTCAGTCATTATTCTCCTCCAGTTCTGCCCTCTGACAGTTCCTCATCCAATTCCTCCTCGACCAACTCCAAGAGGAGGTTACCAATGACACCCCATCAGGCCTCCCCATTCCCTTGGTCCTCAAGTTTCTCAAAGGTTAGGTTCATCTTCTCTCACTGAAGCCAGCCTAGGCAGCCCTCTGCTGTACACATGTTTGGGGCCAGGTACAATCAAGTGTATGCTACCTGGTTGTTGGCTCAGTGTCTGAGACATCTCTGGGGTACAGGTTAGTTGAGACTGCTGGTCTTCCTGTGTGGTTGTCCTCTTCCTCAACTTCTTCCAGTCTTTCCATGATTCTACCACAGAGATCTCCAACTTTAGTCCATTGGTTGGGTGTAAGTATCTGCTTCTCTCTCAGACAGCTGCTTGTTAGGCATCTCAGAGGAGAGCCATGCTAGGCTCATGTCTGTCATCACACAATAGCATCATTAATAGTGTCAGGCCTTGGAGCCCCTCTTGAGATGGATAACAATTTGGGCCAGTCATTAGACTGTCTTTCTCTCAGTCTTTTCTCCATTTTTGTCCCTGTACTTCTTTTAGACAGGACCAATTATGACTCTGAATTTTTGACTGTGGGATGGCAACCCCATCCCTCCACTTGATGCTCTTTCTACTGGAGGTGGATTCTACAAGTTCCTTTTTTCCAATGGTGGACATTTCATCTATTGTCCCTCCTTTTGAGTCCTGAGATTCTCTCTCCTTGAGGTATCTGGTACATTCTAGGGGGTCATCCTGCCTCTCACATCCTGAAGTTGCATATTTCCACTTATTCTGATAAAACTCAGGGTTTCACTCCTGTCCCCCTGTTTAATTTTTGGAATATAATTTATTGAGTTCTTTATATAATTTAAATATCAACACTCTACAAGATATAGGGTTAGTGAAGACCATTCCCCAATCTGTAGGTTGCTGTTTTGTTCTATTGACAGTGTCCTTTGCCTTATATAAGCTTTTCACTTTCACTATCAATTGCTGATCTTAGGGCCTGAGCCATTGGTATTTTGTTCAGGAAATTTTCCACAGTGCTATTTCCTCACTTCCTCTTCTCTTAGATTCAGTGTGTGGATTTATGTTGAGGTCCTTGACTTGGACTTGAGTTTTGTGCAGGGTGATAAATGTGGATGAATTTGCAATTTTCTACATGCAGACTGCCAGTTAGAACAGCATCATTTGCTGAAAATTTCTTTTTCCACTATAATTTCGGCTTCTTTGTCAAAGATCAAATATCTATAGGTATGTCAGTTTATTTCTGAGTCTTTGATTCTATTGCATTTCTCTACCTGTCACTATCATTATTGCTTTATTGTATAGCTTGAGGTCAGGGATCGTGTTTTGCCCAGAAGTTCTATTATTGTTCAGAGTTGTTTTTGCTATTTTTTGTATTAAATTGAGAATTGTTCTTTCCATGTCTGCAAAAAATTCTGTGAAATTTTGATAGGAATTTTACTGAATTTGTAGATTTTTTGTTTGGTATGATCACAATTTTTACTGTGTTAATCCTAATGGTCCATGAGTTTGGAAGGTCTTTCTGTCTCCTTAGGATTTCTTCGATTTCTTTCTTAAGGGACTTAAAGTTCTTGTCATACAAATCTTTTGCTTGCTTAGTTAGAAGTACTTAAATATTTTGTAATATTTGTGGGTGTTGTAAAGGTTGTTGTTGCCCTGATTTCTTTCTTAGACAGTTCATCATTAGCATAAAGAAATGATAAGGATTTCTTTGAGTTAATCTTATATCCAGCCACATTGCTGAAGTTGTTCATTACTTACGAGAGTTCTCTGGTAGAATTTTAGGTGTTACTTTTGTATATTATAACATCATACGAGAATAGTGATACCTTGTCTACTTCCTTTCCAAATTCTATCACTTTTATCTCCTTATCTTGTCTTATTGCTCTAGCTAGAACTTCAAGTGGTACACTGAATAGTTAGGGAGAGAGTGAGCAACATTGTCTTATCCTGATTTTATTGGGATTGCTTTGATGTATATATTGCTGGCTATGTTAAGTGATACAGACTCATGTAGAATTTTTAAAGGCAAGACATGTGGCAGGACATGTGATGTTTGGAGAGAGAATAAATAGAACTCAGGCCATAGTGATAGCACACTTGCATTGCTAGTTTTGCAATGCTTCATTTGTCTCCTGTCTTTATCTTCAATGAACTTCACTTCATTGAGAGAGGCAAGACAGAGAATTCTGGTCTCCTGACTGGCTCACGTTGCTCTTGTTAATATGTACTGATTTAAGAGCATTTTAGAACCCTTAATAAATGTAGGTTTTAAAAAAATTTAAGTCTGCATTCCTTCAAGTTTCTTTCCATTTAATTTGATGTTGGATATTTCTTTGATGTATACTGCTTTTATTATGTTTAGGTATGTGCTTTGAATTCCTAATCTCTCCAAGACATTTAACATTAAGGGGTGTTGGATTTTGTCAAAGGATTTTTCAGCATTGAAAGAAATGATCATGTGATTTTTTTTCTTTGACTTTGCTTATATAGTGGATTATGTTGATGGATTTTCATACTTTGAACTGTCCCGGCACCCCTGGGATGAAGCCTTGTTGGTCTTGTTAGATAATGTTTTTGATGTTTACTTGGAAATGCTTTGCAAGAATTCTATTGCATTTGCACTGATGTTCATAAGTGAAATTGATCTGAAGTTCTCTTTCTTTGTTGAGTCTTTGCATAGTTTCGGTATCAGATTAACTGTGGCCTCATAGAATGAATTATGTAATATTCTTTCTGTTTATATTTTATGGAATTAAGACTTTGAAGGTCTGGTAGAATTTTGTACAAAATCCAACTGGGCCTGGGTTTTTTGATTGGGAGATTTTTAATATGTCTATATTGTTAGGAGATATGGGACTATTTAGACAGTTTACCTGATCTTGATTTAATGTAGACACTTGGTATCTGTCTTTAAAATCATCCAAATCATCTAGATTTTCCAGTTTTGTCAAATACAGACTTTTATAGTAAGATCTGATAATTTTATAAATTTTCTCAGTTTCTGTTAATATGTCTCCAATTTTCTTTTTGATTTTGTTAATTTTAATATTGCATTTTGACCTTTAGTTAGTTTGGCTAAGGGATTATCTATCATGTTGATATTCTCAAAGAACCAGCTCTTAGTTTTGTTGATTCTTTGTATTGAACTCTTTGTTTCTACTTGGTTGATTGCATCCCTGAGTTTCACCTTTGAATGTTCTCTGTTCTCTAAAGTGTGTTTGCTTCTTTTTTTCTAGAGCTTTCAGGTGTACTGTTGAGTTGCTAGTATAGTATTTCTCCAATTCTTTATGAAGGCACTTAATGTTATTAATTTTTCTATAAGCAGTGTATTCATTTTTTCCCATAAGTTTGGATATGCTGTGACTTCATTTTCATCAAATTCTAGAAAGTCTTTAGTGTCTTTATTTCTTTCCTGGACAACTTATCATTGAGTAAAGAGTTATTCAGTTTCCATGAGTATTTGAGCTTTTTGCTGTTTGGATATTTTTGGTTTTGTTAGATTGTGTTGTTTGGTTTTGTTATTGAAGTCAAGCCTTAGTCCTTGGTGATCTGTTGGAATGTGGGGGATTATTTCAATCTTCTTGCATCTATAGAGGTTGATTTTGTGTTTGATTATATGGTTAATTTTGGGCAAAGTTCCATGAGGTTTTAAGAAGAAGGTATTTTCTTTTGTGATGAAATGTTCTATAGATATCTGTTGAATCCATTTGGTTTATAACTTCTGTTAGATTCACTGTATCACTGTTTAGTTTCTGTTTCAGTGACCAGCCCATCCATTAGTGAGAGTGGTGTATTGAAATCCCTACCTATTGTATGAGGATCAATGTATGAGGATCAATGCTTATTTTAAGCTTTAGTAAGGTTTTTTTTTATTTTTTTTAGTTTTTATTTTTTATTTTTTTATTTTTTATTTTTAGGAATGTGATTGCTGTAGCATTTGGGGGCATAGGTGTTGAGACTTTATCCTGATCAATTTTTCTTTTGATGTGTATAAACTGTCTTTCCCATTTCTTTTGAGTAGTTTTGGTTGAAAGTCTCTTCTACTGGATTTTAGAATGGCTACTCCAGCTTGTTTCTTTGGGCCATTTACTTAGAAAACATTTTGTCAGTCCTTTTCTCTGAGATAGTGTCTGTTTTTGTTGTTGAGGTTTGTTTGTTGTATGTAGCAAAATGATAGATCCTGTTATGTATCTAGTCTGTTAGGATGTGTCTTTTTTTTTTTCCTTTTTTTAATTTTATTATTTTGCTTATTCACTTTATAACCCGTCCCAGTCACCCCCTCCCACAATCCTTCCCCATCTCTTGTTTTCTGAGTACTCCCTCCTCCTGTAATCCCCAACCTGCCACTCTAAGTCTCTGAGAGGCTAGGTGCTTCCTCTCCCATTTAGGCCAGATGAGGCACCCAGCTAGAAGACCATACTCCATATACAGGCTGCATGTTTTGGGATAGCCCCCACTCCAGATGTTTGAGACCTACATGAAAACCAAGCTGCACATTTACAACATATGTGCAGGGAGGCCTAGGTCCAGCCCATGGAGGTAGATCTGTGTAGACTAGGTATGCTCCACGGTTGGTGATTCAGTCTCTGAGAGCTCCAAGGGTTCAGGATGGTTTACTCTGTTGATCTTCCTGTGCAGTTCCTATCTCCTTAGGGCCCACAATCCTTCCGCCTATTCTTCTATAAGAGTCCTCAAGCTCCATCCACTGTTTGGCTCTGGATGTCTGTATCTGTCTGAGTCAGCTGCTGGTTAGAGCCTCTCAGAGGACAGCTTGTCCCTGTCTGTTCTCAGGATGTGTCTTTTTATTAAGGAATTGAGTCCTTTGATATTGAGAGATATTAAAGACCAACAATTCTTAGTTTCTGTTATTTTTTTGTTGTAGTTGGTATGTGTTTATGACTTTCTTCTTTAAGTTTGTTGTGAGATGGTTAATTTCTTATGCTTTCTTTGATGTAGTTACTCTCCTTGTATTTGAGTTGTCCTTATAATATCTTCTGTAGGAATGTATTAGTAGAAACATATTATGTAATTTTGGTTTTGTCATGGAATATATTGTTTCCCCCATCTATGGTGATTTAGAGTTTTGCTCAGTATAGTAGCCTGGGCTGGAATCTGTGACTACTTAATCTGTGTATGACTTCTTTCCAGGATCATCTTGCTTTTAGCAGACATATCATGTCTGATATAATTCTGATAGGTCTGCCTTTCTATGTTACTTGTAAGTTTTCCCTCATAACTTTAAATATTCTTTCTTTGTTCTGCACATTCAGTTTTGATTAGTAGATTACAGGAGGATTTTTTCAGGCCTAATATATTTGATGATCTATAGTCTTCTTGTACATTTATGGACATGTCTTTCTTTAGATTAGGGAAGTTTTCTATGGTTTTGTTGTAGATGTTTCCTGGGTCTTTCAACTAGTAATTTTCACCCTCTTCTATTTCTATTACTCTTAAGTTCAGTCTTTTCATTGTCTCCTAAATTTCCTGGATGTTTTGAAATAAGACCTTTCATATTTGGTATTTTCTTTGACCAATGTATCTATATCTTCTATGCCTGAGATTTTGTCTTCCATCTCTGGTATAATGTCAGTGATGCTTGTGTCTGTAGTTCCTGTTCAATGTCCTTCCTAAGTTTTCCATCTCCAGAGTAGCCTCCATTTCTGTTTTTTTATTGTTCCTATTTTATTGTTTATATCTTGTTCTGCTTTGTTCAATTATTTAACCTCTTTGATTGTATTTTCCTGTATTTATTTAAGGGATTTATTTGTTTGCTCTTTAAGTGCTTCTTCTTGTTTCATGTGTTTTGCTGTATTTCTTTATGGAAATCTTTTATATCTGCCTTAAAGGCCTCTTTCATCTTCATTAGGTGGGATTTAAGGTAAGATTTTTGTTCTTCGGGTGTTTTAGGGTATCCAGGCTTTGTTGTGGTAGGAGAGCTGTATTATGATGGTGCCAAATTACATTTGCTTCTGTTGATTATGTTATTGAGCTTTCCTTTCACTGTTGTTGCAACCCAGACCAAGATCATTGGCAGCAGGGGTAAAAAGGCAAAGTGTCAATGGCACAGACTTTAGGAGTCAGGCAAGTGGCAGAAGCAGACATTTCTATTGAAGGAACTGGGGCAGCTTTAAATGCCTCTCCCAGCATCTCATATACAGTTAAAACAGTCAACAGTTTATTTTCTGTCCTGGAACCTACAATAAATTCTGCATTTCTAGTTTATGACCTTCACTTAGCTGTTCCTAGCCTAGAATGAAAGTTTCCTTGATCATAAATTTGCTCCAGGCCTACTTTCTTATCTTAGTGCAATTAACCTGTGACACACGAAGGTTTACAGAGCTTTAATTACAGCTTTTAGTCTATAGAAAACTTGAAATTACTTGTATAAATTTAGGAATTCTATAAAATCATTATTAGAAATTACTAAATCAACAATTTGCCTACACAGCTTTACTACATGTTGGTCTGCAGAAAATGTGTTCCATAGTTTTTGCATATGCTGAAGAATCGTTAGACTATGTATTAGTGACAGGAAAGGCATATCAATATCAAGAAGCAATACTGAGATAAAGTCTCTTGGGACCTTGGCTCAGCACACACCCATGGCAGGCCATGCAAAATGACAGGCTATCTCCAGAAAAGTGAATAGCATGCCATTAGCCGTTTTCATCTAGCTTCTGACATTTATATATTCTCAATATTAATCCTCTATTGGATGTATAGCTGACAATATATTTTTTTTACAAATATGCTTTTTCACACTCAAGTGTGGTTCCTCTTTAATCAGCTGATCATTTCTTTTGCTGTATGAAAGCTTTTAAATTTTATGAAGTGTAATTTTCATTGCTGTGAGGAGATACCATGATCATGGCAACTCTTATAAAAGAAAATATTTGATTGGGGGCTTGTTTATCGTTTCAGATATTTAGTTATCTATTATCATGGCAGGGCACATAGCAGAATTTAGGCAGACATGGTGCTGGATAGTAGCTTAGAGTTCTACATCCTTAGGCAATGAGAGAAGTTGGACTTGACTTTAGAGTCTGAAACCCCAAAACCTACTCCCAGGATCACATTTCCTTTGACAAGGCCACATCTACTCCAACAAGGCCATACTTACTAATCCATTCAAACAATTGTCCCTCACTGTTGATAAAACATTCAAGTCTATGAGTCAATGGAGACAAGTCTTACTCAAACAACTACAAGACATCCTATTTGTCATTTGTTGGTTTTAATTGCTGAGCAAATCGTAACAACACATATCAGACTCTGGACTTGAAGAATTGAGATGAAATTGACTTAAATTGCTTTTTCCCTGGGGATTTACTCTTGTAGTATCTAAAGGTTTTATAATGAAGTTACCAAAGGAAAAAGGAAATTAATAATCCTATTCACCTGTAAAGTCAACTAACAATATTACCATTATTGCAAGACCTAACCAGGGATGCAATGTGGCACTTTTCTCTTTGGAATAATAAAACGACCCTTTACATGAGCTTAAGGACAACTTAAGGGGAGTCAATTCATGCCTGATATTGGAATCATTGCTAACTAACTGTGAGAGAATTGATTATAGACACTAGAGGCGAACTCTCTACTACCATTTTCCTAAGCAGTATAATTCCTAACTGCATTCTAAGTGTATATTTTTAAATCTACAGCTATGTCTATCTTTCACCTCTCTTTAAAGAATATTCTTTTTGCCTCATATGGAAACTATAAATGACTATAAGATAGTCAGCCTCAGTTAATAATATCAGCTACACAATCTATATACTTAAGGTTCAGAGAACTTAATAGAATAAGGTGGAAAGGATTGTGTCAGAGGACAAGAATGTGTGTTGAAAGATTGCACAATCTATATATGACAGAGAAGATACACCCATGAAAATTTTATAATGTAGTCACCTAAACAGAGCATAACAATGCTAACAACATTTGATATATTGAGGCAGATGTGAAAACCCCAAAGGCCTTACCAAGAAGAGGAGCTTCAGGCAGTTAATGGATTCTCATAGAGAAGGAATAATCCTCCTCCAGGGATAATGCCCTAATAGTTTATCCAATCCCTGGTGGTCAGACCTAAGCACATATGTATGTGATAAATACTGAATGTATTTTGCTTATGCTCTCTCTCTCTCTCTCTCTCCCTCTTCTCTCTCTCTCTCTCTCTCTCTCTCTCTCTCTCTCTCTCTCTCTCTGTGTGTGTGTGTGTGTGTATGTGTGTGTGTGTGTTGTGTGTTTCATGTGTATATGCATGGGCATGAATCTGTGTCAATGATAATTTAAAAAGTCATGAATGTGAGTTAGAATAGAGGAAAAAAAGAAGAGTTACAGTGAGGAATACAATGGATGGAAATGATAAAACTATTTATACTACTTTATGAATTCTCAAAAGTAAAATTTAAAATATTTAGGTTTTGTTATGATTTTAAGTACTCATGATGCTTCATAAATTTCAAAATTATTATAAAAGTTCTATGTTGACTAAAGGTGGACATTTTCTTTCTTGATCCTCTTGTCTCCAACATTTCCTTTCCTTATAAGTAACTAGCACTACTGCTCACACAGCTCTGATGTAGTGACAGGACCATATTCAAATAACATTTATTCTATAATAAAAATACTTCTTCACTGATGCTTTCTGATTTTTCCATCTGAAATTTGCCATCAAAAATCTACCTTCTTTTCACATCTTCCGAGGTAGAATTATCTAGTCTAATGGAGCAAATGGACTAGTTCCACAAGCACTCAGAAGAAAATCTTCCTTTGACATTTCAGTTATCACTTTCAATCTTTGTTTCTGCTTCAATATAGTCCAGTCAAGAGAAAATAATAGTTCATGAGATACTGATCATAGAAACAGGTAAGAAAAACTGTGCAGAAGACCAGCAGATTTGTGTTTTTAGATTTAA